>JAJHZJ010000081.1:562271-782271 GCA_023548195.1 Bettongia penicillata ogilbyi | reverse complement strand
AAATCTAAAGATTGATACCTTAAGATTAATCAAATTAATCTATTAAGATTAAAAATCTAAATACAGACAGGTATACTGTCCAGCAACCAGAAGGTGTATTTCATGATTGATTTCAAGTTTGCAAACATGAACTACTGAAAAGACAATGGTGCTCACACCAGAAACAAAGATGTTCAAAATGAAGATGGGCATTTGGAGGGAGGTTAATGAATTTTAATTTGGCTATCTTGACTTTAAGATGCCAAGGAGTATGTCCATGTAGAGAGGTCCAGCAGATGGTTAGTGATACAAAGTTGGAGTTCAGGACAGGAATAGGGAGGCTTAGTATCATAATAGATAAAGTACTAGGCATGGCATCAGGAAGACCTAAGTTCAAATCTTTCCCAGACCCTTACTGTGTAACCGTATGTGAGTTACTGAACCTTTTTCAGCCTCAGTTTCCTCATCTGTAAAGGACTGAACTAGATGGTTTCTAAGGTCTCTCTTCCAATTCTAAATCTATGTTCCTGTATAACCTGTATCAAATTGCTTACCATTTATGGAGGGATCAGAGAAGAGAGAAAAATGTGGAACTCAAAAAAATTTTTTAATGAATGTTAAAAGTTTATATATATATATATATATATATATATATATGTGTGTGTGTGTGTGTGTGTGTGTGTGTGTGTGTGTGTGTGTGTATGTTTGGAGAAAATACTATTTAAAAAATAAATCTATGTTCCTATGATTTTTTAGTCAGGGCTGAGAGCTCAGGCATCGAAGCGAGAGAAGAGGTTCAGCTTCCAGACTTATGTGCACCTCCTGTAGCTTACCATGTCCACTGGGGCAATGGTATGCTGGTAGATGTCTAATAAACAACTCTCTGAAAATGCAGGGTGAACTTTTATATACATTTTTCACCTTTTCTCCATTACTTTTTAAAATCCTAGACAATCGACATGTCCTGATTTGGAGTAGTTGCTGATTTCTGGGATGTAGGTACTCATCCTGAAAATTTAACAACAGGCTCTCAGAAACCTGTATGATATACCTCCAGCACACCCCTGGGCTGGGAGAATGACAGAAGGAGGATTTACACTGTCGAAAGCAGTGTGATCTTATATAAAATGCCCTGGTCCAGAATTCTAGATACAGGGTTCGGTTCTAGGTTTGGTCTGGCCTGAGAAGTCTGAATTGGTGCAGAGAATGCAAATTTCTAGCTTAAGGGAAAGAATGGAACTTGAAAGTCATCGAGTTCTGACAAATGAGGAAACTGAGGCACATACACATCATAGAATGATAGGCTCTTAGCCCTAGAGCATAAGAGACCTCATAAGTCCTCGAGTCTAGCCTACCTCCCATTTTTATTTTTCAGTTGTTTCACTCGTGTTTGACTTTTCATGACCCCACTTGGGGTTTTCTTGGTAGATACTGGAGCAGTTTGCCATTTCCTTCTCCAGATCATTTTACAGATGAGGAAACTGAGGCAGATAGGTTGGAGGGACTTGCCCAAGGTCACACAACTAGGAAATGTCTGAATCCAGATTAAACTCAGGTCCTCCTGACTCCAGACCCGACACTCTATCCACTGTGCCACCTAGCTGCCCTACTTCCCCTTTTATAGATGAGAAAAATGGACCCTATAGAGATGAATTAACTGACATAGGAAATAACGAAGTTAGTCATCAAACCCAGAACCGTTGTCTCTAAATCCGGTGTTCTTTCCAAGTTACCACCTTCAAGATTTCATTTCCACCTAAGAGAAATCATCCTCACAAACAGAGATATCCAAACATCGGATGAACTCCCTTAGAGGAATGGACTTCCCCATCACTGGAAGGCCTCAAGGCTTAGATGATCACTTTATTGGGAATATTATCTAGGAGACTCCTGGTCAAATAGGACTGAACCTTGTGATCCTTACCAGATCTAATATTCTGTGATCATACTTCTGGCCCTGTCAATGTGACCTTGACTAAATAATATAACCTGAACCATTCTGGGCCTCAGTTTCCCTAACTATAAAATGAGGAGATTGGATTAGATCATCTCTCAGATTTCTTCTAGCCCAGAGATCATAGAATAGAAACTGAAAGGGACCTTAGAAATGACTAATCCCCTCATTTCACAATGAACATATTGAGAACCAGTGGTTAAGAACCTTCCCCAAGGTCAAGTGAGGAGCATAAGTAGGATTTGAATCCAGGTCCAAATCCATTGCTATTCCAATAATACCCCACTACCCTAGATCTAGAGTACAGAATTTTTATCCTTGACAAGTTCAATATTAATAATAGCTAACAAATTACTATTATTATAGCTAATAAATAATAATAGTTAACATTCATGTACCTCTTACAATGTGCCAAAATAAGCAATTCATAGTTCTTATCTCATTTGCTTCTCACAACAAACTCTGGGAGGTAGGTGCTATTATTATCTCCATTTTACAGATGAGGAGACTGAGCCAGACATAGGCTAAGCGATACCCAAGGTCACACAGCTAGTTAAGTGTCTGAG
Organism: Bettongia penicillata ogilbyi; assembly: GCA_023548195.1. NCBI lineage: Eukaryota > Metazoa > Chordata > Mammalia > Diprotodontia > Potoroidae > Bettongia > Bettongia penicillata. Next base: position 779,772 of record JAJHZJ010000081.1, on the reverse strand, counting down.
ACATGATTTGAAATCAGGTCTTCCTGACTTTCACCCCATTGTTCTATCCACTGATCTATTTAGTGCCTCATAAAAATAATAACAGCATTTATTAAGCAGTTATTGTGTGCCAGACACTACTCTAAGAAATCCAGACAACCTCTCAGAAACCATAGCTGCTTTGGAAGCAACAAGTTACCATGGAAACGGTGCTAGAAATGGGATCAAAGAACCTGGGTTTGAATTCCAGCTTTTCTCTTCACTACTTAGGGGACCATGCTAAGTCGCTTCACTTCAATTCAATAAACATTTATTAAGTGATTCCTATGTGCCAAGTATTGTGCTAAGTGCTATGGATACAAAGAGGCAAAAGATAGTGCCTGTCCTGGAGGAGTTTATAATCTAATCAAACCTCTCTGCATCTCAGTTTCCACATGAAGGACTCTACAATCCCTTTTAGATCTGAATCTGTAATCTAATCCTCTTGTGCCTGCCAGGTCCTGGGCATTGGTGAGGGGCTAGTCTGTCCAGATATAGCCCTGGGGAAACACATGTTACACTGTCTGATGAGCCTGTCTGTGCTCCTGCAGCCCTGAGGCCCTTCTGCCTGATAACATTGGAATGGGCTTGTCTCTCCCTAATGAAGTGTCCATTTCCAGGAAAAGTCACTTAGTCAGTGATTTGGGCAGGTCTGGCCTTTGAACTGAGCCCTCCTCTCTGCCTCTGCCCTGACCTCTGAAGAGTTTTGAAGATATGTCCTGAAGGCAAAGAGTGTAGGTTGACATACTCACTTATTCTCAGTATTCAGGGAAAGGGTGGAGGACTGTAATTGGACAGCCAGCCATCTGGAGCCTTCTCTTAGGGGTCCTCTGCCAGTTCCATAAAGAAGGAAAGTTGAGTGGAACTGAGTCATAGCTCAACCACAGAATGATCTCTCCTTCTTCCCTTTTGGTGGGAGAAAAAACCTGGTACCAGGATGGGGGTAAAGCTGGGTCTGGCTTCTGCTATTAACAATCTGTGTTCTTAAGGGAGTTATTAGGGAGACTGTCCAACAGTCCATAGATGAAAAAGACCCTTGGATCTCAGTGGACTTGCAAGTTTGATTGAGGAGCATAGATTTAGATCAGGAAGAAACCTTAGAAAGGAATTCATCCCTCCCTTTATTTTACACATGAGAAAACTGAAGACCCTAAGACAGGGGAAAGGACTTGCCTTAGGTAATACCATAGGAAGTGTCCATCAGTCAACAAGCACTTGTTAAATGCCTACTATGTACTAAATGTTGGAGAGATAGAAAGATAAGTAAAAATAGGGTCCCAGGGTGAGGCAATGTATGGCACAGTAGATAGAATGCTGGACTTAGAATCAGGAAGACTCATCGAGTTTAAATCTGGCCTCAGACATTTAGAAGCTATGTGACACTGGGCAAGTCACTTAACCCTCTTTGCCTCAGTTTCCTCATCTGCAAAATTAACTGAAGAAGGAAATGGCAAACTACTCCAGTATCTCCACCAAGAAAACCCCAAATGGGGTCACAAAGAAACATGACTAAAAATAACTGACAACATGCATTTTTTCTCTTATATATGTATGCATGTATTGTACACACACACAACACACACACACATGTACACACACAGAACATTCAGAGTAGGTGGAAGGTAACCTCAGAGGGAAGCACTGGCCATGGGGTTAACCAGGAAAAGTCTCCTGATGAAAGTGAGATTTGAGCTGAGTCCTGAAGGAGACCATGGAAACCAGGAGGTGGGAACAAGGAGGGAGGGTATTCCAGGCATGAGGATTATCCAAATAAAAGCATGGAGATTGGAGATGGATTATCACATGTGAGGAGTATTAAAGAAACCAGTGCCACCTGGGAGAGAGTGAGGTGTGAGAAGACTGGAAGGGACGGAAGAGGTCAGGTTTTAAATGCCAAACAACATTTTATATTTCATTCTGGAGGCAATAGGGAATCACTAGAGTTTAAGCTGGAATGGTAACACAATGATATCTGTGCTCTGAGAGAATCACTTTGACCACTGAGTGCAGAGTACATTGGAGTGGGAAGAGACTTGAGGCAGAGAGATGAACCAGAAAGATATTGCAATAACAGTAAAAGTGATAAAGGTCTACAACAAGATGGCGGCAGTGTCAGGGAAGAGAAGGGGACATATTGAGAGATGTCAGGAAGATAGAAACAGCAAGATTTGACAACAGATAGGATATGTGGAGTGAATATTTTAAAAATGGAGTCAGGAATGGCACCTCAGCTGTGAACCTGGATGACTGGTAGAAAGGTGGTGCTTTCAACAGAAAAGGAGTTTGGAAGAGGGAAAGGTGAACAGAGGAATATAATGAATTCAGTTTTAAACATGTTGAGTTTGAGATGCCTACAAGACATCTAGTTTGAAATATCTAAAAGGTAGTTGGTATACTGGAAAACAGTCTGGCAGAAAATAAGTTTAGAACAACATATTACAACATATTCTACAGTGAATTCTAAATAGATTTGTGAACTTAATATTTAAGAAATGTGCCAAAAAAATCAGAAGCAAATCAGATCATAATTCAGAGCCATGAGTAGGAAAAATATTCTTTGGGGAGGATGGATATTTAGTATTTTTTTTATTAATTCAATTTTACTTTATTTTCATCTCCAGATTCTTTCCCTTCTGCCTTCCCTTTCCCATTCTTGAAAAAACAATACAAACAAAACCTTTTACAAACATATACAGTCAAGCAGAACAAATTCCCACAGTTGTCATGTCCAAAAATATATGCACCTTTGAGTCCAATCACCTGTCCCTCTGGATGTGGGTAGCATGCCCCATCATGAGTTTTGTGGAACAGTAACTAGCTCTTCTGTTGGTAGGGTTAAGAGATACATTCTTAACCAAACAAAGACAGAGGCAATTAGAAAAAATTAAGCATAATTTTGATTACATGAAACTGAAAAGCTCATACACAGACAAAAATATTGTACCTCAGATTAGAAGAGAAACGGTGAAATGGGGGCTAACCTTTGCATCAAATTTCTCAAATAAGATATGGTGTCCAAGATAGTTAAACAACTAAAAAGCATGTGACCAAAATCCATTCTCTAACAAAGAAATGGTAACAGTATATGAACAAACTTCTCAAAAGAAGAATAAAAAAATTGTTAACAATCATAGTAAAGAATGCTTCAAATTCCTACCATTAAGAGAACTGCAAATCAAAAGAATCCTGTGGTTTCAGTGACTTTAGGGGCTATCAGCTCATACCCTGCAAATTGTCAAAAATAACAAAATAGGAATAGTCGGTTGGTTGAGGCAAGATAATAAGCACACTAGTACATTGTGGGTGAACTTGTGAATCAATGCAACCATTTTTGAAATTACCCAGTTAAATTTATTAAAACACCCCCAGGGAGGTCAGACAGGTAAAAGAAGAACCAGGAGAAGGCAGTGTCAGGAAAGCCTGAAGGGGGAAAAGAAAGAGAAGAGAGGGTGGCTGGGATGCAGCCAAGGGTGCTGAGCTCCACCTCCCCCTTGGCTTTGTCTTTCTTTTTTTGGTTTATTTAATCTCACTATCTGATGCCCTTTTTTTCCTGTTGGTCCCCAGGGAAAGAAACTCCCAGCTAATATCAGTGAAGATGCAGAAGAGGGGGATGTGTCTGATGAGGACAGCGCTGATGAAATTGATGAGGACTACAAGCTCATGAATGGAGATGTAAGTCACTGAGTCCCTCAGTCGTGGGGGAGAACATGAGCCCCAGACCAGTCAAGAACCTGGGACCTTTAGGAAACTCCCCTCTCATTGGATTCAGGAGGCATGCAAAGTTGACTGGAGCCCAGGAAGTAGTGACAGAGTGGCAGCATCCTCAAGAGACAGCATATGGGACTCCCACTTGAAGTTCAGAAGTCAGGAAAGGGAGGCTAAAAATAACCGGGAGGGTGGAGGGGGCTTGCTGGGTGGAAGGTCTTTTAACCAGCAGGATAGCATTGTTCAAAGGGAAATGTTCTTGTGAAGCCCTGTAAATAGAGCTGATGCTGGGATGAGGAAGAGCAAATCAACTTGAACTAACCCACGCACAGCCTGGGCATCCCAGTCCCATATCTTCAATGGTTCCCAGCTAGAATATTCTCCCTCTAGGACATGCCTAGGTCCGAGGTTCCCTTTGGGTCATAGAGTTAGAGCTGGAAGTGGCTGTAGTCCATCCTCCTCATTTTACAGATGAGGAAAGTAAGGCTTAGTGACTCACCCAGGGTTCCATAAGTATTAAGCATGAGAGGTAGGATTCAACTGGAAGACTCTTCACTCCATTGCCAGTTATTTTCCCACACTTTCCCTGCCCTGAGATGATCGTGGATGCTTTGGAAATACCAGCTTACCCTATGGAATTGTCTCAGAATAAGGTGTTTGCTCAGTCTATGCAAGCTCCTGAGGTCAGAGACTTTCGTTCTTATGTCCCCAGTGCCTGGAACACAGTAGGTGCTTAATTAAAGTGCTTATTGGTTTTTGAGGTTTGAGAGGGATCATGTATTCATGGAAGCAACTTTAGAGGCTGTCAGGCTGAATACAAGCCCTTCATTTTATAGATGAGGAAACTGAGGCTGGGAGATATTAAGTGACTTGTCCAGAGTTATGCAAATAATATTTGAGATAGGATTGGAACTCAAGTTTTCCTGACTCCAAACATAGTACCCCATGCTATATCCTGAGGTTTGCCCAGGATCACAATGCTAATAATTGATAGACACAGGTCCTATGATTCTAAATCAAGTAATCTTTTCATCATACCCCAACCCCTTCCTTCTTTCTTTCCTTCCTTCTTCCCTCTATCCTATATCCCTCCATTCATCCTTCCTCTCTTCCTTCCCTCCTTCCCTTCCTCCCTCCTTCTTTCTTTCCTTCATTCCTCTATCCCTTCCTTCCCTCTCTTCCATCCTCATCCACCTTCCTTCTTTTCTCTTTTCCTTCCCTCCTTCCCCTCCCTTTCTCCTTTGTGATAGCTTCTCCTGACTTTAAGCCTAAATCAGGCTCTTTACCACTTTCCCTTACTGCACTTGTTTCCAGTCTCGTGGAACTAAGAGAATCAATCAAATCCTTCCTCCATGTATAAATTCTTTAAATACTTGAATCAAGTAAATCACAAGCATTTGTTGAGAGTATTCTATAAGTTAGGCATTGTACTAGATACTAGGGTTACAATCAAAATGCGAGAGACAGACAGACAGACACATACACAGAGAGAGAGAAACAATTCCTACCCTCAAGGAGCTTCCTTTCTCTTGGAGGAGATAGTTTCTACACGTATAAGTATAAAAAAAAAAACCAATGTAATTGGGAGTGGGCTGAAGAGAATGGCTACAATGTAGCATTTAGACTGATGTTTGAAAGAAACAAGGGAATTCAAAGAATCAGGTGGGGAAAGAGTGTGTACCAGGCATGGAGGACAGCCTGTGCAAAGGCTCAGAGGTAAGAGCTTCAGGATCATGTGTGAGAAGCAAACTAGTTTAGGTGGACCATGGAATGCATTAACGATAATAACAATGACATCGAGCATTTACATAATGCTCCAAGGTTTGCTTCACATACATTTTCTCATTTGATTCTCACAACCATCCTGGGAGATGGATGCTATTATTATCCCTGTTTCACAAATGAGGTAACTGAGACTGAATGAGGTATGGGATCAGGACCCCATAGCTAATTAGTGTCTGAGACAGGATATGAACTTGAGTCTTTCTGACTCCCAAGTCTGGCATTCTAGTTATTGTGTCCCTCACCCGTCCATGAAGGGATGTAAGGTATTATAAGCCTGGAAATTCAGTCTTATGATATGCTGTGAAGGGCTTTCGATGACAAATAGAGGAATTTATTTATCTTTGATCTTGGAAGTTAGCAGGAGTTAATGGCATTGAGCTCAGGAACAATGTCGGGTTTGAGACATGTCCCTTTGGCAGCTGTGCAGGGGATGAAAGATGAAAAAAGGGAGAGGGCAGAAAACAGCTCTCCTCTCCCTTCCTGGGCCTTTCTCCTCAAGGCAGCTGGTATGTGGGCTCCAGCACGGGATCATCACCATGTAATCAGAAGCTTTCATCCAACATCTCCTTTCCCACTTCTGGGACATCAACTTCTCTCTTCAAAGATACCAGAAGAGTTAAAAAATAAAATCAAAAGTAGCCCAGCCTGAGAGAACCAGCTGTCTAAAGAGCAGGGAGTCCATCCTGTTGCTTACCTTTTATAGCAGGTGATTATTACTTACAATAAAACATCAGTAGGTACCCTGGTGGCTCGATCTTCCTTCTCTTGCAGGAGTTCTCGAGTAGGGTATCTCTCTATCGCTGTACATCCCTCTTCTGGATGGCCTAGATGGAGCTGGACAGCTTTATGTAAGAGATCAAGAAGTCAGGAGTTTTCTTTATGGTTCTGAGGGGAGAATGACTGTTTAAACCTTTGTAGGAACCAGGGAAAACAAATTGTTTGGCTATTTCCGAAGTCATACAGTGCTCTGTGATTAAAGTCTTACAGTTCCTGAGTCACTGTGGATTTTATTATCCCCTGAGGGCCTATGAAATGGGATGACAATTATAGGGGAAAACTCCCCAGGAACCAGCCTCCTCCCAGTTGTTTGAGAGCTGGCAGGGAGTATTCGGAATTGGGTTAGGATGGCTCAGTGTGAATTTCTCAAAATTAAAAACCAAACTGCCTGAGGATGACTTCACTTCTTTTCTTAAACCCATTTTGAGTTGTGTGTCTAAGAGAAAACAGACCTCTCTATCTCTTACTGCCAGACAGGGCAGTAGGGGGACTCGGGAGCTAGGAAGTCAGGTCACAAAGAAAGGGATGAAGGCTGCTGTTCTCTGCCCTGGTCAGATCATATATGGTTATTTATGGAGGCTAGAGAACCTCCAGGAAGGGGCAAGCAACCCTGATTCAATCAATAAGTCATATATCATAATATGGTCATCATAGCATAATATTACAGATAATATTTCTGTTATAATTTAGCTAGTATTTAGGTAACACTTTAAGATTTGCAAAGCATTTTACAATGCAAAGCATTTTTCTCTTCATAACAACCTAAAGAGATAAGTTAATATCTTCATATTACAAATGAGGAAATTGAGGAAGAATGAAGGTAAGTGACTTGCCCAGGGTCACACAGCCAGTAAGTGTCTGAGGCTATATTTGAACTCAAATCTTCCTGACTCCAGGCCCAAGGGCTCTATCCAATGTGCTACCTACTTGCCTCCAGAGGGATATGGGTGTGACATGTTAATCTCTAAGAACAGAAGCACAGGATCCCTACCACCTTCCCTTCCCTCTACCCCTCCTGGCCAAATAAATAACAGGGTTTATAAATAACCTACTAAGCATCAGTGCAACACCCACTCATACGAAAAGATACAGGGTGACATATGTTTGCTCCTCATCCTTGGGTCTCAGTTTTGGTCTGTTTCTGGGAAATGAAGTCATACCTGTAACTGCAACCCAGGAAATTGTCTAAGGATAGACCGTATGTGTAGACCCATTTGGAATAGCATGAGGACAGTAGAATCTGTGTCATTTTATACCAAGAAAAATGAAGAGAAATGAACCTTTTACAAATGTACCAATCTAAAGTAATGCAACCTTTGAGTACACCAATCACCAGTAGATCTGACAAAAATAAGCACAGGGTTTAATGGAGGAATTCCTTTCACATCAGACAGAAGTCCTTATGGGCTCTTGGTTGTCTACCCTTGTACCCTCCTTCCCTTGGAGAAAGGGTCCTACTCTAATCAGATTACATCAGTTGAGCCACATGGCTTCGAGGACCCCTTCTAACTCTTGAGCTATGCTATTGCTGAACTTGGTCATGCCCAATGATTTTAGCATCTGCAGTCCTCCCAAGAGGGAACATTTGTCAGCTCTTTTGTTCAGTTGTTTCAGTCATGTCTGACTCTCCATGACCCCAGTTGGGGTTTTCTTGGTAAAGATACTGGAGTGGTTTGCCATTTTCTTCTCCAGCTCATTTTACAGATGAGAAAACTGAGGCAAACAGGGTTAAATGACTTGTTCAGGGTCACATACCTTGTAAGTGTCTGAAGTCAGATTTGAATTTAGGAACATGAGCCTTTCTGATTTCAGGTCCACTTCACCACCTAGCTGCCCTTAGGGGTTCTGCTCTTTCTCTATTCTAATAGGTCAGGTAATGGATCAATTGGTGACCTCTTCTTGGCTTACCAGGGAAAGTTCAAGGAGTCCTTCTATATGGATCTAGAGTGCCTGGTTTCAGTAGCATAGTGTCTCCTGGAATCCAGCTAATTCAATTCATTTCAGCAAGCATTTACCAGACACCTACTATGTGCTGGATATTTTACTGGACACAGGAAACACAGAACCAGAAATTAAACAGTCACCCTCAGGGAGCTTGTATGTCTACCAGGGAGAGTTCACAGGTATTCAGGTAAGCAGTTAGTTAATCAATAAACTTTATTAAGCACCTACTGTGTGCCAGGTACTCTTCTAAACATGGGGTGGGTGGGGGAAAATGACACAAAAGACAAAAAAAAATGATATTCTCAGCTTCCATTCTATTCCGTATACATGATCGATATTAGTTCGATCCACTAGGTAACTGAGATTCTCATCTGCACCCAGGCTTCCACCAATCGGAAACGAGTGGAAAACATTGCCAAGAAGAAACTGGACTCACTGATAAAGGAATCCAAAATCCGAGACTGTGAAGACCCCAATAACTTTACCGTCTCCACACTGCCTTCCTCAGGGAAGCTTGGTCAGAAGGTTGAAGGCAGGAAGGTGAGCCTTGCGTTGTCTCTCCTTCTGAACGTGTCCAGTCACCCTCCTCACACCCTGCCCTTCTCTTCCTCCTTTGTTCTTTCCTTTTGGACCCTTGATAAACCTGACTCCAGCCTCTTCACCCTTCTCTTTGCAGAAATTTGCTTCTCTGGGCGCCTCAGCCACGGACAAAGCTACGGTGAGTCTCACTCCCTTCTCTGTGTGTTCCTCATTCTTGGTTTGAGATGCCTCAGTGAACAGAGGTCCTGGGCTTAGGAAACATCTGGGATCCAATAGCTAGCTGTGCCATTAAGGGAAAGACACGTCATTGTTCTGACCCTCAATTATCTCCTCCAGAAAGTGGACATAATCATATTGGCCGTAACTACTTCACTGGAGGACTGAACGAGTTTGTGTTTGCAAGCCCCATACAGTAAAGAAAGTTAACCACAGAGAGTCCCAGAAGTCTTCGTATAAAGGCTACAAACTTACCCCAAATCCTTTGAACATTTAATTGTTTACATTTCTTTTACACTTATTAGATTTGTGAATTTTGAATAGTAAATTTTCATTTTAACAAGACATGCATCAATATCACCATGCCTTGCGTGTGCAATACACACTGGAGGACACATTCTCAGCCCCACACAGGGACAGAAGTCATCTTGCTCGGCCACCTAATCTGTCTCCATTGGACTTTCTCTTTTGGTATCAAGTCCAGACTGTCATGTATGCAGCAAAACCTCATTCTTCGCATGATCTCAAGGCCAGGATTACAAAGGCAGTCATTTGGCATTTAAGCAGTGGCTGATGAAAAGTTCTTACAAAGTTTTACGATCAGCTAGAATGATGGCTAGAATTTTGCCATTAAATTTGGCTAAAAAATTGTTAAACATCACTAGAGTGGTACATAGCATGAAGTGGGGGTTATGGTGAATATTAATGGGAAACATGAATACTTTTTAATTTAAGTAATTAACCTTTCAAATGTTGTTTTGCTTCATTTGTGAGACTGCACTAAGGTTTTGGGGACATCCTGTATGAATTTCAGGTATTACTGCTTCCTTTCTTCGTCCTCCTCTCTTCCTCCTCTTCCTCTTTCTCCTCTCCCCCTTCTTCCCCTTCTTCCTCTTTTTCTTCTTCCTCCTCTCCCCCTTCTTCCCCTTCTTCCCCTTCTTCCTCTTTTTCTTCTTCCTCCTCTTCCCCTTCCTCTTCCTTTTCCTCCTCCTCCTCTCATTCTTCCTTGTCATAGTATCCTGGTCTTTCCTTTCCCCCTCCCTCCTTCACAGGGCCATGGGGGCTTTGTTTTCCAAGGTCAACATCAATGACAGTTGGTGTTCAAGGACAGAATTACGGCTGAGGCCTGAGAGAGAGCCCAGCTCTGCAGTCACCTGCCTGGTGCTGTCTGTCTTTGTGAGATGTCTATTTAACAGGAATCAGAGAGGGCCTCTCTCACAGACTTCATAAAGTCTCATTGCATGTGGAGTGGTTCTTTGGAGGACTCAATCTGAGATGAATGGAGAGGGAGGAGGCTAATTCTGGTTAGAAGTTCCCCAGCTTGCCCATGTCAAACCCAGTTCCCTCTGACTCCAAATCCAGCTTTCCTCCCTCTATAACATGCTGCCTCCTAAGTTTCTAGCCTGACTTCCTTCTCTGTAACACAAACATTGCAGCTTTCTAGGGCTGTGTGTGTGGGTGGCTTCTTCTTGGGTTGGGCGGGGGCTGCGGGGAGCATTCTGGGCCAATTCCTTCCCAGCAAGCAGCCAGATTTCCATCTGGGTGAGTGAGTGTCTGACCTGCTCCCCCCCACGCCCACATCTATCCATACACACACCTGGCTGGCAATGCTAGATGGGGGGCCTAGAGGTGGGGGCAGAAGTTGCCCCCAAGGAGCATGGCCCAAACGAGGCTGTACCCTCCACCTAGGACTCGATTATTTTTAGAGGCATCGATTGTTTTGGTTTCCACCCACATGGCATCGAGCCATGGCACAGCTGATGCCACACAGAGAACTCTGAGAAATACACTATTTAAAGGTTCCTCCCAGCGTGTGTCTCGTGTTTGTCCCTGCCGCTCATGGGGGGCACTTTATTTTTAATACCTGGGCATCTGCGTGGAGGAAAACAGCACCTTTTGTTGTTAGGGGCCATCTGCTTTTGAGACCTACGATTCCCCACCATGGCTCCCATGAGTGAAGCCCACCCAAACCACATTGCTGATGAGCCTTCACACCTGGTGATAAGAATAGGACACAGGTGCTGAGGAAGCCAGCCTCCATCACTGCGGAATGTGGTTTGCTTCACTTTCCGTTCCTCAGCCTTAGTGAATGCGTACTGAGCATCTACTGCGTACAGAACATAATCCTTTGCTGGACCATGCTAAAAGGGAGATATTAATTGATTTATCAGTAATAACAATAATAGCTAGCATTTATATAATGCTTTAGGCTGGCCAAGTGCATTATAAATATTATTTCATTTTTATTTTCACAACAACCCTGCGAGGTCGGTGCTAATATTAGCCTGATTTTATGGATGAGGAAATTGAGACAATTTGAGGTTAAACTACTTGCCCAGGGTCACGCAGATAGTAAATGTTATTTATTTAGTGTCTATTGTAAACAATTGAAGAGAAGACTCTGATATAGACAGCCAGCCTCAGTGTCAGGAAAATGGGTTCAAGTCTTACCTCTGATACATACTGACTGTGACCATAAGTAAGACACTTAGCCTTGCAGTGTAGTTAGGCAACATTCCAAGCATGGAAGTTGCAGAACAGATCCTGATCCAGTGAAGGGAGCTTCCTCCCAAGGAGTTCCCCACACAGATGAAATCACAAATTCAGGCCAAAAACATATTGGGGAACTGATGAACCAAAGAGAAAATGAACCAGTTCATGCCTTCAAGGTACTCATGTTCTGTTGGGGTGGGGTGAGGGTGGGTGGCAGTGGGGAAGAGGAGGAGAGAATGTTGTGCAGAGATAGAGAAGTGTGAGCTGGGATCTCCATCCTCCAGAAGCCCATTGAGCTAGAGGGAGCAAACAGATAAACATGGAGTCTTTATCATGGAAGAGCAGGCAGCATGTTGCCAAGTGGGGAACTAGCCCGCTGCTGGATTTCCAAGGCAGGCGTCTTTGCATGGGCTGGCATAGTCAGCCCTGGAGGAGGTGAGGCCTGCCTTAGGCCTTGAAGGATGGGCAGGATTTGAATGGGTCTCCTCTGTGACTAGTTCTTGGTAGGAAGAATTCAGGAGAAATCCTCAGAGTCCTGGAATTCCAGGAACAATATGGGTAAATGAGATAATGAAGTGGTAGTGAGACTTGGGAGTAGAGTGGGGGAGATGATTAGTGAAAATATTCCTGGAAGGGGAAAGTATTCAGTTCCTAACACCTAGGAGGGGCTGCTGGGAAGGCCCCTGGCTGTGGAGACAGAGCAGCTGTGTTCATACCTCATCTTTGATTATTATTACACAAATCTCTAAACCTGACTGGGCCTCAGTTTCCTCATCTGTAAAATGAGGAATGTGGAATAAATGGATTCTAAGATCCCTTCCAACTCTAAATCTATGATACTATGACCTTATGAACTTATGACCTTGTGACCTTGGGTAAATTGCTAAATCTCTCTAGGCCTCAGTTTCTCCATCTGTAAAGTAAGGGTGGGAGCAGTGGACAGAGGCAGCATAGGAAGTGACTGACAGCTAGCCTCAGAGTCAGGGTTTAAGTCCTGTTTTTGACACACATTGACCATATAACCCTTGGGCAAGCTTGCTCTGCACCTCCATTTCCTCATCTGTAAAATGAGGGACTTGGATTAAATGAGGGATCTCAGGAAACTCAAAGATTCTAGCTTTAAATCTCTGACGTATTTTTTTTACTTCCCTCCTATTCCTTGAACCTCCATGTAGACAAATTTATCAGTTAACTTCCCACCCAAGATGGCTCTCCTTCAGTTATTCACAGATTGAATACCAAGTACTCTGCCTCCCTGACCCCTTCGAGGTTATAGTCCTAAACATTTCTGATGTACGTTGTGGGTGGCATTTGCCCTTGCAAAGGGCTTAGTGCAGAAGTTCAGCTGGAAACATTCCTCTGAGAAGCCAGTGAAAGGGAGAAGTGTGGGGGGCAGATTTTCACCATCCTCATGGTTGGTCCTGAATGCTGGGCTGACCAGCTTGGGCTCTGCAACCTGTCAGACAAGAAATACTATCCTCCAGTAGCACTTGGTGTTTTTCCTCCTTTAATTATGACAAATATTTATAGGCATGGTAGGTTTTCAGTAACTTCTGTGTTCTAAGCAATGTTTAAAGGGTAGTGAGGCATGTGGACCAAGTGCTTTCATAATAAGCCATCAATATTACTTTCAGCAGTCGCTTTTTTTCTAAGCTGAGTGCTCATCAATAAATTAGGGAGAAAATAGGCTAGCTGTGCCTGTGGCAAGAGAGAAACAGAGAGACAGAAACAGAGAGAAAGAGAGAGAGAAGAAGAAGAGGAGGAGGAGAGAAGAGAAGGAAGAGGAGAGACAGAAACAGAGACACAGAAGAGAAAAACGAGAGAGGAGAGAACGGAGAGAGAGAGAAAAAAGAAGAGAGAAGAGAGAGAGATGCATCTTTAAGAGCAATTTTGGTCCCTAGAGAAGGAAAAAAAAATCAAACCAAACACCTCCTGTTTTGGAAATCCAGGCTTTGAACCTGAAACCTATAGAGAATGTAGGCTGGAGGAGGGGGAATGGAGGCATCTCTGCTACTTCTGGCTGACATCTTAAATGGAACAGGAATGGATAATATTAAGAGAGTGGCCAAACGCAGGGTAAAATCTATCATGTCACATAATTAAGGAAAAAAGCAAAGGGAAGAAAGAATGGGTTTCAGCAAAGAGCTAGCAGGGAAACAGAAGGTGCAATTGGTTTCTGTAAATGGCACTTGACACTTGGAATGAACTGTGCTTAATGGATGGTGGACAGTAATTGTTGCTGAAAGAGACTTTTAAGGTCAACTTGACTAAGCCCCTTAGTTGACAGATGAGGAAATTGAGGTCCAGAGAGAAGTTCCTCACCCATGGAAGAGCTCCAATTTGAACTCAGGTCCCTCATCTCCAAATCCAAGTTTGCCAGAGGTTGTGGTCAATTTCTGGTGCTTTCCAACTGTTAAGAAAATTCCTCACTTTGTTAGGAGAGTGGGGGCTGTGGTTATTTTTCCTCCTAGATAGCCTTTACTTTTGTATCAGGTGAAGATGTTCCAGCCAAGATAAAGGAATAAAGGAGTGTGTGTGTGTGTGTGTGTGTGTGTGTGTGTAGGTGTTATTGTTAAAAGGATGCATCCAAGTGTTACTTTTTGAGAATTCAAGGATGAAGTAGGAAAGGAAGCATTTGTAGCAATTTCAGAGCTGGGGTTCTGGGTTACTAATGGTGTGGAATCCTAAACCCAGAGACTTCTTTGGCAATGTCCAACATGGCCATGCCCATCTTGAAGTCAGTAGGACCTGGGTTTGAAAAAGACCTCTCTGACTTTTGCTACCTGTGGAACCATAGACAAGTCACACAAACTTTCTAAGCTGCATTCCTAAGCATAGAGTGCAGGACCTGGAGTCAGAAAGGTCTGAAATCGAATCCTGACTCAGATGCTTAATGAGCTGCATTATCCTTGACCAGTCATTTCAGTTCTCTAGGTTTCAGTTTCCTCATCTGTAAAATGGGGATAAAAATAGCACCAACCTCCCATGCTTGTAAGAATCAAATGAGATAGTTGTAAAGTGCTTTGGAAACCTTAAAGTGCTATGCAAACATCAGTTATAGGGTTGATGTAAGGATAATGTAAGATAATGCATTAAAACATTTTCTACACCTTAGAGAATTATAAAAATGTGCAATGCTTTAAAAATGCATTCATTGCTATCTTTTTGTTGTTACTGTTTTTGAGTCTGTTGAGTCGTGTTTGATTCTTCATAACCCCATTTGGGGTTTTCTTGGCAAAGATACTGGAGTGCTTTGCCCTTTCCTTCTCCAGCTCATCTTATAGATGAAGAAACTAAGGTGACCAGAGTTGAGTGACTTGCCCAGGGTCACACAGCTAGTAAGTATCTGAGGCTGCATTTGAACTCAGGTTCTCCTGACTTCAGGCTTGGTACTCTATCCTCTTAGCTGCCCATCTTTTGGCTTTTGTATCATTTCAGTTTTCTAAAATATTCTCCTCTACCCCTTTGACTTCATGGGGAACCTTTCCTTTTGACAAAGAAACAAACAAAATGGATGAGGTGGAGGAGGAAAAACAGTTCAGCCAAGTAACACATTGACCATATCTGATAGTGTATACAGTTTTCAGCTCCCATAGTCCCCTACTGCTGCAAAATCTAGAGGGAAGTATGCTTCTTTCTTAACTCTTTCCCAGGTCAAAGCTTGGTCAATTTTCTTACACTGAGATCAATTTCATTGTCCTTTCCATTTACATGGGTGTAGTCATATATGGGGTCATTAAGGGGCTCCATAGTGCACAAAGCACTGGGCTTGGCATCTGAAAGACCAAAGTTCAAATAAGACTTCAGGCATTTACTAGCAAGTCACTTACCATCTGTTTGCCTTGGAGGCAGCTGGTTGGCTCAGTGGATAGAACACTGGATCTGGAGTCAGAAAGAACTGGATTCAGATCTGGCCTCAGACACTTACTAGTTGTGTGACCCTGGGCAAGTCACTTAATCTCTGTTTGCCTTAATCTATTAGAGAAGGAGATAGCAAATTGCCTCGGGAAATCCCTTGGACAGCATTGCTGTGCTGTGGTCCACAGAGTCATGAAGAGTCGGACACAACTAAACGGCAGTTGTGCATATGTTGTTTTCCTGCTTCTGTTCTTTCATTTTTCATCAGTTCATATCTGTTTTTCCATGCTTCTCCCATGCGATATTTATCACAATAGTTATTTCTCATAGCCCTCTAAGATAGCACTGTATTCACACACCACAACCTGTGTGATCATTCCCTAGTCAATGGATGTTGGCTTTGTCTTTGGTGTCTTGGAGCCTATCTTTTTACCGGTGATCTCGCTGAGTGTATGCCAGTCCATCAGAGAGCATGGACCTTTTGGTCTTTTCTTAACCTAGATCAAAATTGGGAATCACAATGTGTTATTGTTATTATCAATTATTTGCACTAGACTACATATCCTCAAGTATACTTTCACGGCAAACAATCAAAGAGGAAAACTAACACCAGTCCCATCTCTCCCTTGCTCTCATCCCTCTTGTACCCTCCAAGACTGGGAAGTCAGTTATGGCAAAGGCTGATGCATGAATGCAGACAACACTGCCCAGCTCCTGCTGGCCTTCTGGCACCGGGGGGCACTAGATGCCTGGTCTGATGATGGGGCTTGGGCTATTGGCCTCACTGGCTCCTGTAACTCCAAAACATTTTATTCCACTCTCATGATACTGATGGAGGCCATACGAACCTGGGACAGGGAGAGGTGCAGATTTGTGCGCCATATTGGAGCCTTACTACACTTGGTGTCTCCCTATGGTCTGCTCAAGGAGCCCCCCAGGGAAAGAAGAGGAAATGTTGCTGCCTTCCACCCCTCTCCAAGCCAAATTCCTTACTCATCCTCCCTTCCCGTTGGCATTTTTCCTGACTCCAGGTCCAGTGTTCTATCCACTTGAGCCAAATAGCTGCCTCTAAGGCAAACAGAGATTAAGTAACATGCTAGTAAATGTCTGAAATATTATTTGAACTTTGGTCTTTCTGATGCTGAGTCCAGTGCTTTGTGCACTGTGGCACCCCCTAATGACCCTACATGTTACTACACCCATGTAAATCTTCAAGGGAGGTGAGATTATTATCTCTATTTTTTCAGTTGAGGAAACTAAGGAAGAAATGAAGTGAATTGCCCAGTGTCACATACCTCATTTCTAAGGCAGGATTTTAATTCATGTCAGGAAAGAGAAAGGGAAGGAAAGAAGGAAGGAAGGACATTATCTCATTTGCTCCTCATAACTCAATGAAGGTACTATTATTATTCCTATTTGTCAGATGGGGACACTGAGGCAGAGATGAAGTGACTTGCTGAGGGTCACACCCCTTGTTTCTAAGGCAGGATTTGAACTCAGCTCTTCCTGACTCTAGGCCCAGCACTCTAACCACTGCATCACTTAGCTGCCCTACTAGCTTGGAATCCTGGTTCTGGATGGTCCCTCTCCCTGGGTCTCAGTTTCTTCCTAGATGAAATAACTAATTTTATATGGGGTTTTTAAATATGCAAAGTACTGTGAAGCTGGCCTCAGTGTAAGAATGTTGACCAAGTTTTATCCTGGAGAATAGTTAAGAAAGAAGTATACATATATACTTCTTACACACATGTATATACACATACATAAAATCTCATTAATATTGCCCCCATTTTACAGATGAAGAAATTGTGACTTGCCCAGAGTCACACAGTTAAAAAGTGTCTGAGACAGAATTTGAACTCCAAGTCTAGACTCCTAGCTTTCCCTAAAGGGATTAGATGAGATAATTTCCACAGTCCTTTCTGGCTCTCATTCTAGTGGTCCTGAGAAAGACCAGGCTCCTCCTGGACTCTGGCTCATTGAGGCAGGTACATTAGCCCTTTCAGGATGGGAGGAAGGGTGTACAATGTGATCCCTCAACCTCATTGGGTAGCTCCGCCTATATTGGGAAGCAGCAGTGGTCACGGGACATCTGGGAAGTGATGAAAGAAGAGTCCAGCTATGTAGGGTAAAGAGCAATGAATGTAGAGCCAGAGGAGCTGTCCAAAGTCCTGGCTGTCATTTATGACCTGAGTGATCTTGACCCATCACTTAACTCTTTGGGGTTCGGTTTCCTCTGAGCCCCTTTTATTATATAAAAGGGTTGGACCAGATGAGCTCCAGAGTCCCATTCTAAGACTCTGTAACCTTTTGTCTCCAGAAACCAACCAATTCCCAAACTGGTGCAGCCAGGTGAGTGAGTAGAAGACCTAGGTTCCAATCCTACTTCAGAAACTTCCTAGCAATGTGACTCTGAGAAGTAGCTTTACCTTTCTCATCCTCAGTCTCCTCATCTGTAAAATGGTATCTAACCCTTAGGCTAAAGTGAGGATTAAACATATATGTGTGTGTGTGAATGTGTTCATATATATACACATTCATACGCATGTACATATATACGTACATATGCAAATATATACATACATATAGACACACATACATGCTTGTATTTATTTAATATGTGTAGACATGCTTGTATGTATATTT
The DNA here is from genome assembly GCA_023548195.1 of Bettongia penicillata ogilbyi. Lineage (NCBI taxonomy): Eukaryota > Metazoa > Chordata > Mammalia > Diprotodontia > Potoroidae > Bettongia > Bettongia penicillata. Next base: position 761,790 of record JAJHZJ010000081.1, on the reverse strand, counting down.
ATAATTTATATATGTATGTGCATAAATATATGTATGCTGTTGTGTTTGTCCTTTATTTTCAAAGAGGACCATGACATCAGGGAGATCATCACATGACTTGCAGTTGAATTGGACTTGAGTAAGAGAGGGCTGTGCAACATCACCAACCTCACTTTCTCCTGCAGAGGCATCTGGGTCCAGTGACCAGATATTCATCAGGATGACTAGAGATTGCCCAGGATGCAATCAATATGTGTATCTGTGTGTGTATATACACATATACACACATATATACACATACATACATACACACACACATATATATATACACATACACACATATATATGTTTGCATACCTATCTGCACTATTAAAATGTTAGTTATTAGCCAGCTAGATGGCACAAGTGCTGGGCCCAGAGTCAACCTTTCTGAGTTGAAATACAGCCTCAGGCACTTCCTAGTTGTGTGACCCTGGACAAGTCACTCAGCCCTGTTTGCCTCAGTTTCCTCATCTGTAAAATGAACTAGAGAAGGAAATGGCAAATCCCTCCAGTATCTCTGTCAAGAAAACCCCAAATGGGGTCATGACTGAAACATCTAAACAGCAACAAAAGCATTGATTAAGCCCCTACTGTCTGCCAGGGACTGTGCTGAGCATTGGAGACATAAAGAAAGGCAGCCCCTGCACTTCAGTGTCCAAACAAGTGGCTACAGCGTCTGTTACTCTTGAAGTCAAGAGAGACCCGAGTTTCATTCCCACCTTGGATACCTGTACAGTGCTGAGCTTGGTTAGAATATCACTTCAGATACTTACCAGGGGTGTGATCCTGGCAAGTCTCTCCTCTGTTCAGTACCTTCAGGGAGTCTTCTAAGAGTATAAATTACTGATATGCATCAAAGGAGAGAGTTTTCCACATGTGGAAAGTTTGGACTTTCAAGTTTGGACTTAAAAGCAAAATCAAAATAAAATCCTCATGAGGTTACTATGCAGCCAAAATTATCATTGAGTTGCTTTTCAGTCTGACTCTCTGTGACCCCATTTGAGATTTTCTTAGCAAGATATTAGAATGGTTTGCCATTTCCTTCTCCAGCTCATTTTACAGATGAGGAAACTGAGGGTTAAGTGACTTGCCCAGGGTCACACAGATAAGTGACTGGAGCCAGATTTGAACTCAGGAAGATAAGTCTTTCTGAATCCAAGCCCAATGCTCTATCCACTGTGCCACCTAGCTGCCCACAGCCCACATGGAATGACCTTAAAACATGGTATCTATATGTCAATCATAATCTTCCTTTTAGAGTCTCTCCAGGTTGACAAACTCACCCCAGGCATATCTCCTATCCCTTGTTTGTGGTCCCATATTAGTAAGTGGCACAATTCCCCATGTAACTCTCAGTATCCTACGTTCTCTGACTCTAAAGATTTTTCTGTAGTTGGGCCCCACATCTCCACTCTCCTAAGGTTTCCGGTGTATTGCTCACTAAACAACGTGTGGAGAACAACAAATAAATATTTCAGGCCTCTCAGTAAATATAGCCTACCTTTTCCTTTTAAGTAAAACCCAAGAGATGACAGCCCTCTACTCTCCTCCACCCCTCCTTTCCCCTGGTTGCTTTACTAACACCTGAATTTCCATTAAATTGGCACTTCCTAGTTATCATTGGCATCAGACACCAGATGGAGGTGGATGTGCACATGTGTATATATAGGGGAAGAGAGATGAAAGATGGAAGAAGGGAGAGCGTGGGGCCTGTGAGGTTGAGGAGGGAAATGAATTATCTTCAAGTAATGAAAAAGGAATCCATCATGTTCTGCTTGGCCCCTGAGGCCAGGACAGGGGGTGGAAGGGGAGATACTAAGAAACCAACTTAAGCTGAATGTCCGCGAATGTTTCCCATCGATCAGCGTCCTCCCAAAGGGAAATGGACTTCCTCATCACTTCACTCCTGTATGCATACACTCTGAGTTCCTTCCCAAATTGTATCCTTGCTTTTTCCCAAACTCAACATGCAATGGCTCACCTCTGTGACCTTGCATTAGCTGTCTGTTCTGCGCAGCATATATTCTATCCTCCCAGAATCCCTAACTTCCTTCAAGGTTCGACTCAGGTACTATTTCCTAAAGAAAACCTCTAGTAATACCCTTTCCCCTAATTATTGGTGCTTCTGGGTCCCCTGATATTACTTTGTATTAACTTATCTGTGAGTAGACAGGTGATCTAGTAGATAAAATGGAGACAGGAAGACCTGAGTTCAAAATCTAGCCTCAGACACATCTTATCTGTGTAACCCTGGGGAAGTCATTCAACCCTGTTTGCCCCAGTTTCCTCATCTGTAAAAATGAGCTGGAGAAGAAAATGGAAAACCACTCCAGTATCTTTGCCAAGAAAACCTTGAATGGGATCACGAAGAGTCAGACATGACTAAAACAACTGAACAACTTATTTGTGTCCATGTTGATCCCCTCTTCACATACACATGCAGTACAATGTATGACTTCTTGTGGGCAGGGATGTTTTCATCATTTTTGTCCCTTTATCTTCAGCATTTAGCATACAGCAGGTGCTTAACAGATGTTTGTTGAACTTAATTGATCCCGGATGATCACTTGTCGAAGATTCAGACAGTGCCATAAAGGTTGGACCAGAAGGAAACTACGTCCACATTGATGGTCAATCAGACAGAAGCTGAGGTCTTGCTCAGCTTTGAGATGCTGTGAGAGAAGGGATGTTTTTTTAAGATGGTGCGGATAACTAGCTATTACTAGTTGTATTTTTTTTCCGGATTATTCAAAGAGGAAAAACCCCAGGATTTAAAGTCCAGAGGTCTAGGTCCTCTTCTTAGCTCTACCACTTATAATCTATGTTGCAAGTCATATGACCTCTCTGGACCTCAGTCTATTCATCTGTAAAATGAAGGCGTTGGGTTTGAAGACTTCTAAGGCTTCCCTTCCAGTTTGAGACCCCGTGATCTTACCATCTTGAATCTGGCTGCTTTGGTCAGATCTTCTGGAACAACCCTTATAGTCAATTGGAGAGCAGATACTACGCCAAGTAAATGAGTCCCCCATGCATTTGTTTCCTCATCTCTGAAATGGGAATTAAAACATTTGCTCTACCCACCTCATAGGGTAGATAGGGTAAGGAAATCATTGTGTAATCTTTAAAACACCATTGAATAAGGGATATTCTCAGGTTTTCTAACTTTGTTGTCTTGAGTTTTTTTTTGAAGAGAAGGTTCCCTAGTGCAAAGCTGCTTTTAAACTGTAAAAGAGAGAATCGTTTGACCTTTTCAGAGCATCCTTTGATAATTTGGTCTGAGGATGGTCCCAAAAGTAGAGAGCTTTGGAACTTAATGGATTCCTTGTTGTTTTTGTCATGATTTAGTCGAATCTGACTCTCCATGACTCCTTGGACACCAACATGCCAGGCTCTTCTCTCCTCTACTATCTCTCAAAGTCTGTCCAAGCTCATGTTCAACATCTCCATGACATGATCTGTCCATCTCCTCCTTTGTCATTCCCTTCTCCTTTTTGGGGACTCCTTGCCAGGCTTCTAGTGGGCTGCCCAGTGCCAACATTTATAAGAGACCCTGGGGCTTGGAGAATCTTTGGGACCTTGGGATCTTCCTCCTCATGACCTCCTTGAGGAAAGAATAAGTCTTTAGAGTCTGTAGGTCTCCTACCTAGCTAATCCTGGATCTTCTGATCTAGTTACTGTTAGTTTTGGAAATCTGCCAACTAGGTGCAATAGAAAGGTTGGATTTGGAGAGAAAAGCCTTCAAATCCTGATTGCAACTTAACTATTTTTGTGACCATTGAGTCTCAGTTTTCTCATCTGGAAAATGAAGGGATTAGGACCAGATGAGCACTGAGGTCCATTCCAGTTCTTAGTCCAGAAGTGGGGAACCTGCAGCCCTCAGGCCACATATGGCCTTCTAAATCCTGGATTCAGTCAAAAGGCTGCACTTAAGGATTTAGAGGGCCACATGTGGCCTTGAGGCCTCAGGTTCCTCACTCTTGTCTTAGTCCATAATCCTAAAAGAGTCAAGAGACTTGGGTTCTAATCTCCAGCACTAACTGCATGTCATTGCAAAATAGGGGAAAGAATCCTAAGTATGGATTCCAAACCTGGATCTGTAGCTTCTTATTTCTGTGACCTTAGATGAGCTCACCTCTGTGGGCCTCAGTTTAATAATCTGCAAAGTGAGCAGGCTGGACTTAGCTGGATTTCAAAAGTACTTCCATACCAGCTATAAATCCTGTGGTCAACTCTGTAAGATGAGAAAATGAGATGAGCCAAGTTTGAAGGTCTTTTCTAGTGTGGACCTCCTTCCCCCAACAATTCCATAGTTATTATTTTTTTCTATTATTGTCACATTCCAGGAGAGAGCTCAGGATACACTATCAAACTCATAACATGGCTTGCTCTGTCGGACCCACCTGTGGGACTTCCAATCAATCAATCGACAGACATTTATTTTATTAAGGACTTTGTTTAGGTGCCAAGCACCATGCTAAGCCCTCAGAAGCCAAAAGAAAGACAAAGACACTCCCTGCCTTCATGACTGGATCTTGAGAAGGGCCAAAATGATATCACTATGTTGGGGTCAAGGTACAGTGTGTCAGACCAATAGAACTCAGAAGGCTCTGCCATGGGTCAGGAGTCCATCTGAATATTTGGAAAGGAGATGGCTCTAAATGGGTGCCTCTCATTTCTTCTGAAAACTACCCTTGTATTCTACTGGGGAAAGCATGTCTATGATAATAGCAATCATTAATATTTATGTGGCATATATTATATGCCAGATACTCTTATCTCATTTGATGTCACAACAATTCTGGGAGGTAGGTGTTGTTATAAGCCTCATTTTACAGATAAGGAAACTGAGGCAGACAGTGGTGAAGTGACTTGCCAAGAGTCATACAACAGGTGTCAGAGGCTGAATTTGAACTGAGGTTTTCCTGATTCCCAGTCCTGTGTTCTATCCACCATGCCATAGGAGAGACATAGTAGATGGGTGGTAATCACAATGGGGAAGGCACTAGCTGCTAAAAGAATTGGGAAAGGCCTCCTACAGACATTTGAGAAGTGAAAGACCATGAATATCTAGGAAGATGAGTGAGGTGAGCTATTTTTCTGCTGCTCTCCAAGAAGACTCAAGACCCTCATGCTGCCATATTTATCCCATTGAAATAATCCCACTCTCAAACCCCAGGCATCACATTACCTTTTGAGTCCTATTTCCAGTCCCTAACTCTTGCCCTCCCCCTAGAAAAGAAGAAAGAAAACATATAAGTGGTTCCCACTGAGAAACTGTGACTAGGTAGCATTTTAATTCTTGGTAGTACCAACAGAGGAGACCTCTGATGTCATCAACTCCAACCACCTTGGTTTTCTCTTCGGGAAAATGACAAAAGGTTAGGTTAATTGGGGCTGGCAGGCCCTCTGAGGCCATTCAGTCCAACCCTCTCATTTTACCGATGAGGAAACTGAGGCCCAGAGAATTCAAGTGACTTAACTGTTTTTTGATTCTTTTTGTATCCCTTGTGCTTGGGTACTAGGGTAGGTGTTTAATAATGGTAAGTGCTTAATATGGTGCTTAATAAATGCTTACTGAATTTAATTGAATTGCCCAGAGTCATCCAGTTAGAAAGTGCCTAAAGTCTTCCTGACTCCAGGTCCAGGGCTTTATCTACCACTTAACCATTCAGTGCTTGTGAATATAGTTAGTCAGTTGACAAGCATTTATTAAGTACCTACTATGTGTAAGGTACTAGCACTGAGGAAAGGGAAAACATTTTCCCTGCTCTCAAGTTCACAGTGTAATATAGGAGGGAGGGAGGGAGGGAGGGAGGGAGAGAAAGAAAAAGAGAGAGAGAGAGAGAGATGGTTGGGGGGATGAGTCTCTCTGTGTAGGTATGTACATATGTGTAGGTGGGAGAATGTCGTGTGTACTACGTACCTGAATATTCCAATGGTTCGATGTTCCTATATGCACATGCATTTGGATGATGGATACATGAGTACATGCACCTATATGAAATAAGGGTCAGTGGATACCTGTGTGCCATATACCAATGGATGGATGTGTCTGCATATATATGCAGGCAGAAGATTTGTACAGATGACTGTGCTCCTATATGGGAGTAGGACAGAGATGGCAGATGGCAGGTGGCACGCAGGTATGCATGTACCCAAGGCTAGCCATGTCTGTATATGTATGCATTTTTGTCCATATGTGTGTACAGGACAAAGAAGGGAGATGGGGGACAATGTGCATACATGTTCTGTCCACGGCCCCTATCCCATGTCTTACCTTGATGCCCAACCCTTACTGGCCCATTTTCAGTGTGATCTGCAGGACCCTAATTTGCCTGGAGAAATCCTTTCCCTTGCCAATGATGCCCATTGACAGGATTCAGAAGAAGTAACCTTGACATCTCTTTAATAAAGTTTTCATGGGACTTCCTGCCTTCTGGTAAGCAGCCCATGTACCCCTGGAAAGGAGCTCAGGCAGCCACAGTCTTAGGAGCCCAAAATTAGAACCCAGGGAAAAGAGGGCTTTAGCCATCAGTGCCTCGAGAGCAAAATATGCTTTGGAGCTTATAGAAATGTTTATGTACAGATCCAGTTTCCACGGTGGAAGGTGCCACCCCTTTAAGGAAGCTGCCAGGTGAACAGCCTTGTTAACAAAGACAGAATCCCCTGTTCTCCCTCCTCCCGATCTTTGGGGGAGGGGGATGCAGTGCAAGGTCAGGGATGAAGGCAAAGACTGGGAGCCTCCAGAATGAAAGGAAGCAGAAGCGACTTAGCTGCCGGGAATAGGAAGCAGGCAGGCTTTGTTCCGGAATGAATCTGTGTTAATATTCAAGCCTGTCCCTAAACAGGCCTGGATTCTGTAGGTAATTTAATCTTTTAATAACTGTGGCTTATAAGGCGGGAGTGCTGCCCACGGAGGCTGGCAGCTTGCCCGCTCACATACATACACACACACACACACACACACACACACACACACACACCTTCCCCAAACTCTGGCTAGCTCTGTTGCAAGCTGGAGTTCTGTGTGGCACAGAATTGAGCAGTTCAGACAGCTCCCTTGGGAGAGCAGAGAGGAAAGGGGTCAAAGCAGGGAGTGGTTCTGGCCTTCCTCCCCTACTGGGGAAGGCCTATCAGCCTCTGGGCTCATGTGCTGTGAGAGATGAAAAGAGCAGGTGGAAGGGAACTGCTGGAGGTCGCTCAATTCAATCTCCTCACTTTACAGAGAAGGAAACTGAGGCCCAAGGAGTTAAGGTGTCTTGCCCAAGGTCACAGAATCAGAGTTTTAGATCTTAGAAGTCATCTAGGCTAACTCTGTTATTTTACAGATGTGGAAACTGAGACCTAAAGAAATGAGAGATATGCCTACGCTCATGGAATAATAGATTCAGAGCTGGAAGGGGCCTCAGAGGCCACCCAGTCTGATTCTGTCATTCTTTAGAGGAAGAAACAAGAAGCAAAATGACTTGTTCAGAGTCACACAGCTACTAAGTGTTTGAGACAGGATTTAAACCCATGTTCTCTGAGTCCAAGTCAAGTCTTCTCTCCGCTACACCTCACTCGGATGGAAAAGGAGAGGAAAAAAGAGGCGACCATCTCATGCTGCTGTGCCCTGGCTAGATGATCCATTGTAAATACTTGGTGATCCTCAAAGTTCCATGTCAGTACTAGGTGTTACTGTGGTTAGCATCACACTGGGGTGTTGGGTCCAGCTCTGGAGGCAAATTTTGGGAACATGTCAAGAAGTCAAGAGTCTAGGGGGTGACCAGGTTGATAAAGGAGCCCAGGTGTGTTCTCGTTCTCTCTCTCTCTCTCTCTCTCTCTCTCTCTCTCTCTCTCTCTCTCTCTCTCTCTCTCTTTCTCTCTCTCTCTCTCTCCCTCTCTCTCCCTCTGCCCTCCCTTCCTCCTTTTCTTTTCCCTCTTCCCTCACTCTTCTATCCTCTTTTCTCTTTCTTCCCTTCTCTTTTCCTCTTTCTTCCTCCCTCTTTCTTCTTCCCTTGCTTTTCTCTCTCTCTCCCATCTCTTATCACCCTTGTACTTCAATCCATTGATTTCAGTTTAATTAGGGCTCTGGTAAACACAGGAAGTCCATCTGGGCCAGCTTGGGTCAAGTTCTGCTCAAGCTAAGAATAAGCGGTGAATGCTCTATGCTTCCTTCAGTGTCTGATTGGCAGTGTCCATGCTGGAGGAGACTGAGCTTCTGGAAAACAGGAGGCCAAGACAGACCCTTCTTCCTTAGGACTCTTGGCTATGGCCTGACTGGCAATGTTCACCTGGATGGCCCCTTGCATGGGGGAAAAGGCCAGTTGGTTCAGAAATCAACAATCCATCAAACATTTATTTTAAAAATAATTTAATTGCTATATTTTGTCCTTATTCAGCCTAAATCCCCCCCCCCCCATATTCCTTTCTCTCCTTCTTCCTGGAAAGCCACCACTTATAAGAAAAAAATAAAAAATGGAAAATAGAAAAAGAAAAAAACTAAGTACTCTGTGCCTGGTACATAAGGATAGGGACTGAGTAGGGAATCTATGATTTCACTGGTATAGGGTACTCCCAGAAAAGAAAACTCCCTCTGCCAATGCAGATTGGCACCTTCTCTGAACCTTATAGCCCTAGAGAGTTCCTGGCATATAGGAGATGCCTTTTGGATTGATTATTGTGCTAGGCACTGTGCTAAGTGCTGACTGCTAAAGCTTATGCCAGCTTTGAGAATCTTTGATTCTACAAGACATCTAGGCAACACAATGGAGAGAGCAAAGGGTTTGGAGTCAGGAAGACCCCAGTTCAAATCCTGACTCAAACATGTACTAACTGTATTACTATGGGCAAGTCACTTCACTTCTGTTTGCCACATTTTCCTCAACTGTAAAATGGGGATTAAAACAGCACTTACCTCCTATAGTTATGTGAAGATCCAATAAGAAAAAATATGTTTATGTATAGAAAATACATATAGAATATATTTATAAATGTTTATAAAGTTTTCAATCCTTAAAACAAGATATGAATGTTAGTGATGATGACAATGCTTCTAAGATCCTGTGACCTTCACCAACCTGGCCTAACTGGACCCACTGTCAGGTTCTGGGGGCCTCAGCCCTCTCTGCCCTACAAAATGGGAAATTTTAAATGTCATAGGATTTAGACCTTTGAGGTCAAGTTCAATCCCCTGATTGGACACAGGAGGCAATTCAAACTCAGGGATAGTAACTTTCCCAAGGTCTCATAGGCAGTAGGGGTGAGGGAGAGAGAACAGTAAGGGTCAAATGATAACTCACATTTACTGCTCACAACATCCCCATGATGTACGTAGCATGCATATCCCCATTTTATAAAGGCAGAGACTGAGAATCAGAAAAACAATTTGCCCATAGTTTAATAACTGTCAGAATCTAGATTTGAACTCACTCTCTCTCCCACTCTTGAGCCCACTGCCTCTCATAGATGAATAGACTCAGCCGGTAGAATGTTGGCTGCACATATCCTAGTCATACTTTGCTGGGTCTTTGGGGAAGAGAGCTGGGTCTCCTGACTAAGAGCCCAGGTCTCTGAGTTGGAATCTCAGAGACCACTGGATCCAACTCCTTCCCAAATAAGAGAACATGCCTAAAAAGTGATTATGCAGCCTTTGTTTTGAAGGTTTGAAGGCCTCTAGCAGTTGAAGCCCCCACTAGAATATTGGACTTGGGATCAAGAAAACCTGAATTCATATCCAGCCACTGGCAGTGTGACCCTGGGCAAGTCACTGCATCTCTATATGCCTGCTTCCTCCTCTGTAAAATGGGGATAATTATAGCATCTACCCCCATACATAAATGAGGTTTATACACCACTTATTATCATTGTTCATATATATTGTCTCTCTCTTCTTTTTTTCTCCCTCCCTCCCTTTCTCCTTCCCTCTATCTCTCCATCTGACAGAACAAAGCTGAGGAAGACGTGGAGTCCGGGGAGGACCTGAGTGGTGGCAAGCGGAATAGTCGATTGTTAATGAGTAGCTTCTCCAAACGAAAGGTCAGGATGGGAGCCCAGGCCAGCACTTGGGCTTCCAATGATGAAGTCAGAATCACAAACTAGAGATATACTCAGGAAAACCAGTGAAATGCCACTGATAACCAACATTTCTCTAATACTTGATGGGATACAAGGCATTTGACACATTCTTTCATTTGGGCGCTAGACTGGGGGCCACCACGTTCAAATGCCAGCTCTGCTTCTTACTCCCAACATGACTCTGGACAGTCTCCTTGACCCCTCTCGGGGTCTCAGTTTCCTTAATTTTAAAATGAGGAACTCAATGATCCCAAAAGGCTTGTCCAACTATAAATTTATTATCCTTTGATCTTCCTACTAACCCTGAGAGGTAAGGATAGTATTATTATTAATAATATTATTAATATTTTATTGTTTGCACAATTTATATTCATATATCGAATATTTTATCTATGTGTTTATATATATTTAGATCTAAAGATAAAATTAGATTATTTGTTATTACTATGTATAGTAAAAATAGCTAACATTTAAATATAGCTTTGCACTATCTAACCAGCTTGCAAAGCACCTTACAAATATTCTCTCATTTAATCCCCACGATAACCCCCTGATAGTGTCCATGCTATCTAGGGGCTGTGTTTTGGTCTTTACAACTCTAGTGCCTGGCACTGAGTAGGTGCCTAATTATTGTGCATTTCAGTCAGTCAGTAGGCATTTATCAAGCTCCAATTCTGTGCCAGGTACCTCTCTGAGTCTCAGTTTTCTCATCTCTTAATTGGGAGTGATAATATTTTGATTACACCTTTTATAGGATCATTATGATGAAAATACTTTATAAAACCTTAAAGCACAACAGAAATTTGAGTTTTTATAAACTCCTAGAGTGTTTTAAGGTGGTGCAATGGAGAGAGCACCAGACCTGGAGTCAAGAAAAGTATAAGTCTGGCCTCAGGCACTTCCCAGCTATGTGACCCTGGGCAAATCATTTCACCCTGTTTGCCTTAGTTTCCCCATCTACAAAATGACCTGGAGATGGGAATGGCAAGCCATTTCATTTTCTTCATCAAGAAAACCCCAAATGGGGTCACAAAGAGTCAGACACAAGTGAAACAACTGAATAGCTACAAAAGTACTTTCATCATAATGACCCTATGAAAGAACTAATTGAAATATTATTACCTCTAATTAAGAGATGAGGAAACTGAGGCTCAGAGAGGTACCTGGTGCAGGTAAATGCTTATTGACTGAAGTGGCAAGTGCTTCAATCAACCCATAAGCAATAATTAAGCCCCTACTAGGTCCTGTCCTAGGTATAGTGGATATGTAGACAAAAGCACCTACTCTGTACCAGGTCCTGTACTAGGTATTGGGGATTAATCTGAGCAGATTCCTCGGGCAGGATTCAGGAGTCAGAGGTAGCGCTCCAGGTATTGCACAGCCCCACACAGCCTGGGCCGGGTGCCTTTTCTAGAGTCTCACCTCCCTGGAGAACTTATTCATAGTTCCTCCCCAGGGCGCAGAGGCAGGATCTGGACAGGAGTCCCCCACTAGCTGGACCCAAGGGCCACTGCAGAGCCCTGGTAGAGCCAGTCAATGGGGCACAGACAGAAGATAGAGTGGGGTAAAGGGACACACAGGCTGAGATGTAAAGAGGAGAGACAGGAGAAGACAGAGAGGAGATAAAAGCATCCTTCCTAGACTGGGGCCCTAAGACCCCTCCAAGTGGAGACTGCATTAGGATAAGACTTTCTTGCCCCATAGGGAATTCAGGAACTTATCTGCAGCCAGAGCTTCTTACCTCAGCTTCCTTCATGTACCATCTACTTTTGGGATTCCCCTCCTTATTTGGGCTTCCTGACTCAAGTCATTGTGCAGAGACTTCTCTGAGTACAGATGATCATAGACGGAGGGCTAGAAGGGAGGAGTTGAGTCAAATCCCTTCATTTTACAGATGAGGAAACTGAGTCCTAAAGAGATGAAATCATTCTGCCAAAGGCTACTCAGGTAGTAAGTGGCAGCGTCGGGATTTGAACCCACATCATTCATTAAGTTGAGCATTCTTTTTGCTACTGTGTAAATTCTGATTCCATGGCTGACTAGCATTATGTCTCTCTCCTCCCTGTGCAGAAAAAGGGCAGCAAACTGAAGAAGACTTCCAGTATTGAAGAAGGTGATGATGACTTGGACTCCCAAGGCAGCCAGAGCAGAGGGTCAGTTCCCCGGGGCAAGCACCTGGTGGCCAGGCGTGGGCAGGGTAGAGTTCCAGTAGGACATCTGGGGATGGAGTTCAGCATCTAAGCACATCCCAAAGGTTCTTTGAGTTTTGCTCCGGAGCTGGAAGGAACCTCAAAGGCCATCCAGACCCACTTGCCTGCCCATGTTATAGATGAAGAAACTGAGAGTCTCCTAGCTAGTAAATGTCTGAGGAAGGATTTGAATTCAGGTCTTCCTGATTCCAAGTCCATGCTCTGGCTGCCACTGCACACTACCCTGATAAGCTCTGGGAAGGCAGAGGTGAGAGTTTGTACCTGTATGAGGTGACCATGATGCTTCCACCCTCACTTGGTTCATGTAGGATAAACCGGCAGAAGAAGACCATGAAACTATCCAGGGCTCTGTCTGATCTGGTGAAATATACCAAGTCTGTTGGCATTCATGACGTGGAAACAGAGAGTAAGTAGAAACAGTCCCCCAGATCCCAGGGGGTGGGGTAAAGGGAGGGAGAGATGGAGCTACAGAAGTAGGGGGGAGGTGTAGAGGGGAGGGAAAGTAGAAGGGAGATGGGGAGGGAGTTACAGAGTGGAGGGATGAGGAGAGGGAGAGAGATGCAGATTGGGAGATTAAGGGAACTGGGGAGGGAGGTACATATGAGATAAATTGCCTATCCCACAGGTTGTAGAAAGAACTTTAGAACCTTAGAGTAAGGTATAATTGAGTCCTTTAGGGGTGTCAGGGTCCAGTAGAGGGGGGGATAGTTTTGGAGCCTTAAGACCTGGATCAGATGCTCTGTAGGTTACCTACTCCTTGTGCAACCTTGAAAAAGTCATTCCCTATCTCTGTACTTCAATCTATCTCCTTCTCTGGATAACAAGAAACTTAGACTAGATGACCTCTATTAAGCAAAATTTTGTTAAGTGTTTATGTTCCGGGCAAACAGAATCAAAACTGAAGTGATACTTGCCCTCAAGGAACTTATACTCTGTTTGGAAATGAGATGAAAATGGTTAGATGGATGGATGGACGGGCAGATAGATAATGTTTATGTGAAATAAATTCAAGCAATCTGGGAGGGAGATACTGACAGCAGTTGATGGAAGGGACCTATGGGCCTTATCTTGGCAGGGAACACAGTGCCTGAATAAATGTTTATTGACGAACTGTCAGATCTGGTGTACCCAATTCATGAAAGTAATCCTCTCTGTAAGGTCCTCAAACACCTGAGGGAAAGGCAGTCCCCTCCTCCAGAAGTAGCTTGTTCCATTTTGAGACAGATCAGATCTGAGAGCTCAAATTGACCTCCATGATGTTTCCACTCCTCACTCTTGGGTCTGCCTCTTGAGACCAAAGAAAAGGACCAGGGTACGAGGTGGCCCTTGAACTAAGCTTTGATAAGAGCAAGAGATTCCAAAAAGTGGTGACAAGGAGGGAGGGTACTCCCAGCATGGTGGGCAGCTAGTACCAAGATGTGGAGATGTCTGACTCTAAATCAGCCCCAGTTTGGGAAAATCAAACTTCTGTGTTCCGAAGTGAGGGCGATGCCAAGAGACCCACATTCCTTCACAGAGGTGAAATCCCATTCAGTGGGATCTTCTTTTGGGAGGAAGATTGAGATTTTACCTGACCCCTCATTCCACTCCATGGTCATTATAGTTGTGTGTTTCTGGCCCAGAGAGATTTTTCTTCTCTAATATCTGCCTCAAGTTGAGGTTTCTCCTGGGCTTAAGGAAGAGAGAAGGCAGCTGCTGAGATCAGCCTTGTCACAATTCAACTGGAGACTCCTCCAAGTGAATCTCCAGATGACATGACAAGTCTCCTCTCAAACATAAAGCTTTTTAAAACATTATCACTTTTTAAATTTAATTGAAACCCATTTGAATGAAACTTGTTCTTAAAATGTATCACACGCTTTCATCACTTATTCTGAATATAATTGAATGTTCTGTCGATGGCTCAGGCTCATCATTACAAGAGCCAATTTGTACGAGGGGCTCTAAGGGAACCATCTATCTCCCTCCTTTCTCACTGGCAGATGGTTGGAAGGCTCTCGTGTGGTTTCAGTTTACCCTCATCCAATAGCCTTTCCCCTTCTCCTAGGCTGTTTCCAGTATTGGCAGGGCCAGGGAAATAACATGACCACAACACTGTTAGAGATGTTTGTAAACTAAAAGGTTGTAAGTGTCAAACAAATGTCTGCAACATTTCCCACGAATTTAAGTTTAAAAAACACTTTTACTTTCATGTACTATATAAATGTAACATATGAATTCTATATATATATAAATGTAACTAATGTAAAGTGCCCCCATCCGACCTCATAATCACTTCCCTTCCAGCTAGTCAGAAGTAACATCTCCCTCAGCTACAGTTCTTATCTGATTTTTTGTATCCATGATCAAATTAGACTGTGCCCCTGGAAGGCAATTACTATAGCTATAGACTCATAGAACATCAAAGCTAGAAGGGACCGTATAGGGAATGAAACAACATTTCTTGTTCACCTACTGTATTCCAGGCACTATGCTATGAGCACTTTACAAATACTATCTCATTAGATCCTCACCTGAGACATAGGCACTGTCATGATCTCATTTATTGTTGAAGTGACTGAGACAGACAAGGTTATGTGACTTGCCCAGGGTCACACAGAGCTAGTAAGAATCTGAGGCTAGATTTTAGCTCAACTCTTCCTGACTCATCACTCTGTGTTGCCACCTTACCCACCATGTAATCCAATCTCATCATTTTACTGATGACAGCGAGGCCCCGAGAGGTTAAGCAAGGTCAAGGTCACAGAGAAAGTAGTGACTGAGTCTGTACTGCGTGATCCACATGGCCTTTCACATAATCTAATGATAATAATTAATAATGTCAACATGGCACTACGTGCCAGGCGTTGTGCTAAGCGCTTTGCGGTTGACTATCACGTGTGAATTCAACTAGACTAATTTTTGATTAATTTTAATCCTAGTCTCCTGCAGTTGGCAAGTGTCATCCTTCAGTGAGACCAAGGCCCACCAGATTCTACAACAGAAGCCGGCCCACTACCTGCGTTTCAACCAGCACCAGCTTTCCCGTATCTACCCATCCTCTTACCGGGTGGACTCAAGTAATTACAACCCCCAGCCCTTCTGGAATGCTGGATGTCAGATGGGTAAGTAAACAGGTTAAGGAGACTTGGGGTGCAGAAGCTTGGGGGAAGGATGCACCAGGGAGAGCAAGAGAAGACTGAAAGAGGTTGCCTCTAAGACGCTCTGGGACTGAAAACAGGACTGGAAGATGTTCAGGTGTTTGTAGCACACATCTCCTTTGCTCAAAAGTTTACAATGGCTCACTATTACCCACAGAATAAAGTTCAGATTATTTAACCTGGAACTCAAGAACGCATAATTCATTCATCCAACAAACATTTATTGAACTCCCTGTATATATGTGCTAAGTCCTTGGTCTAGGTATCGTAGAGAAGGGTGATACAGAGGGTCTGCCTTCTAATAGCTTACAGTTTGATAGGGGAGATGGTATGCTCTGCCTAGTTTAAAGCAGAATGTGACAAGCTCATAAGAAATACAAATGATCTTGTCCTCCCCTCATTTCCTGCTGTTCCCCAGTATGCATCCTCACCTCCAGTTGGTCACATCTCTTTGCTGTCTCCCATACTCTCCCATGTTCCTGGTGGAAAGAGAACTAGATCAATAAGCAGGGGAGCTAAGTCCATGCCCCACCTTTGCCATTTACTACTTAGATGACCTTGGACAGAACATATCACATTTCTGAGCCTCAGTTTTCTCATCCGTAAAATGGGGAAGTTGAACTAGGTGATCTCGAAGGTCTCTTCTACCTTGAAATCCATGAGTCCATGATACTGCATCCTAGTCCATGTTCCCATCCCATGCCTGGAATGCTTTCCCTCCTCACCTTCAGCCACCACCCTTGGGAATCCCTGGCTTCTTCCCAGCAGTCATAAAAACAACAATGATAAATACTAGTATTTAAATATGCTTTGAGGTGTGCAAAGCACTTCACAAATATGTCATTTGAGCCTCTCAACAATCCCAGGAATTTAGATGCTATGATTATCTCATCTTACAGAACAAATTGAGATTGAGAAAGTTGTCCCAATCTTAATAAGTACCTGAGGCTGGATTTGAACTTGGTCTTTCTGACTACAAGTCCCACACTCTATCCACTAGGCCACCTAAGTTATGCAACAAATAGAACACCAATTCTGGAGTCAGGAAGATTCAGACACTTACAAGCTATGTGACCCTGGGCAAGTCACTTCACCCTGTTTGCCTCAGTTTCCTTATCTGTAATATGAACTGGAGAAGGAAATGGCAAATCCTTTCAGTATCTCTACCAAGAAAAACCCAAATGGTATCACAAGGAGTTGGAAACAACTGAAAAATGACTCAATGCCTTTCCTTTGACCCCAGGAAATAGAGCTGAGAGTAAGGGATGGCAGCTCCAAAGCGCACCCTTCCCCATTCCTTTCCACTCTTCAAGCCTTCCCTGACCACCCATTGAAGATGTCTCTTTTCTCTAAACCTTTCCTTCAGTCCTGAGGTCTGCAGCTCCCAAACGCAGCCCTGGATCACAGTCAGTTACATGTCAATTGTGTGTGTGTGTGTGTGTGTGTGTGTGTGTGTGTGTATTTTCTCACCCTGACTGGACTACGAGCTGTCTATGGAGAGAGACCATGAGCTACAATTCTTTGTCTCCTCCAAGGGGTCTGGCACAATTCTAGGCTCATTCTAGGCTATTCATGATATTCATTGCTGTAGTCTTAAAACAACCCTAGAAAAATGAATCATATTAAGAATCTTGGCAGGTATATTTGGAGTCAAAGGACCTGACTTAAAATCCAGCCTCAGACATTTACTAGCTGTGTGACCTTAGGTCTGCCTCAGTTGTCTCAAATTTTGTTTCAAAATTGAAATAATAACAGAACCAACCTCCGAAGGTTGGTGTGTGGATCAAAAGAGATAAAACTTGTAAATCATTTAGCATAGTGCTTGGCACATAGTAGGCACTTAATAAATTCTTAAATAATTGTTGGTTCAATGAGTTTTTACTGGCATGGGATGGTTGTGGATGGGAGCAAAAGGTTCCCCGAAGGCTCCCCGCTTTCTGTGCCCCCTGGCTCAGGCTCAGGACTGACCTCGATCTCATGTTTTCCCCACAGTTGCCCTCAACTACCAGTCAGAGGGGAGGATGCTGCAGCTGAACCGCGCCAAGTTCAATGCCAATGGCAATTGTGGCTATGTCCTCAAGCCCCAGTGCATGTGTCAAGGTAAGAGGGAGCATCTCTGGCCAGGTGCTGACTGGAGAGGAGATTAGTCCCTCCTCACAACCAAGCTAAAGGGGCCCTCCCAGCCACTGAATCTCACCCCCTTGTTTTACCAGTATGGAGTCTTGGAGAGGTAATGGGATTGCCTGAGGTTTCCTTGGGCAGGAAATGTGGGGGCGGAAGGTGGTGGAATAAGAACCTGGGACCTCTGACTGAAGGGTCAGAAACCTGTCTTTTGAACCACACTGTCTCCTATGAGTCTATGAGTTGATGCTGGGCAGCCACAAGTGGGAGAGGGAGTGGGGAGAATCATGGAAACGTTGAGAGGCCATAGCATCTAGAAAGATAATGGAGGTGCAAATGAGTCACCGTCTAAAAGGAGGAACTTAGCGCTGGCATAGGAAGAAGGCCCTGTCTGGGAAGACTCGAACACATTACTAAGGACTCTGAGATCATCCTGTTCTCTGGACATTTGGAATTCAGTTCAATTCAACAGATACTGATGAAGTGCTTACTGAGTGCCAGGTATTGAAGATACAAAAACACAAATTAAATATGGCCTACCCTCACGGACTTTACATTCTATTGGAGGGGACAAAGCACACATATATAAATAAATCAAGGTCACTTGAGCAAGCAAATCTGGAGCCAGTAAGTCAGCAAATATCCATAAAGCCCCTACTGTGTACCAGGCATTGGTATTGAAGATATAAGCATTGGAGATGCAAAAAAAGGCAAAAGACAAACCCTGTCCTCCAGGGTGATGCCTGAT
Organism: Bettongia penicillata ogilbyi; assembly: GCA_023548195.1. Lineage (NCBI taxonomy): Eukaryota > Metazoa > Chordata > Mammalia > Diprotodontia > Potoroidae > Bettongia > Bettongia penicillata. The sequence continues at coordinate 743,494 of JAJHZJ010000081.1, read as the reverse complement.
GAAAGTACAACTGGTCACTCTTGCCCCTGGTGCCATATTGGTGGATAATGAGGACAACTGCAGCAGATGGGGCCCTTCCTGCTGGGGGGCATTATCTGCTAACTTTGTGGCATGAGGAGATTGTCCTAACAAGCTCAGAACTGGGGGGGATGGAAGGAGTGATGCTCCAAGGACTGTGTGATACATCTTGCCCCATCCAACTGCCATTCATAGTCTCTGAATTCCTCCATTCTCATCCTGCCCCTCCCTTGCCTCAAGAAAATGGCTTTATGGATTTTTCTAAATTTTAAACTCTGTTTTTCTTTCTTTCTGCCCTTACCTCCCCTCATGCTCCAATTTTCAAATCTTTTATCTGCTCCTGTGGCTGCCATATATAGCAGGCTGAATGAAAGCATTTGAAGGGGCTGCTATGTTCCCAGCTGGCTCTCTTGAAGTCACTCAGCCTGACCTTCCATAGGCTGGTATCTGCCAGTCCCCAGTCTGGTACTTGGCTGATAGAACTCAGGAGGCTCTCATTCTTGTTCCCTGGACCAGGCTGGACTTCGTCTGCTTAGTTTCATTTTGACAACGCCCCTGTCCCCCAGGCAGCCTTGTTAGTCAGCCCCTCAGTCCATCTGACCTGAGGACTGTCCTGGGAGTTTTACATGGAATGATGAACCTGAGCGGGTTGCTTAGAATGGAGGCTGAAAAAGGCCATGGTCATGGGGTAATAAGGCACTTGCCTGAGGTAGAGTCTTATTCCTTTTGAAGGGTGGGGTTCATAGCCACAGAATAATATAATATTAAAGATTGTCAAGGGCATCAAGGTGGTGCTAGAGAGCTGGCCCTGAAGTCAGGAGGAACTGAGTTCAAATCTAGCCTCAGACACTTCCTAGGTATGTGACCCTGGGTAAGTTACTTCGCTCTGTTTACCTCAGTTTCCTCATCTGTAAAAATGAGAAGGAACTACAAACCATGCCAGTATCTCTATCAAGAAAACCCTAAATGGGGTCATGAAGAATCGAACATATCTAATCAACTCAACAACACAGATAAATAAAGGGTTAAGGGCAGAAGGGCTGGATTTGGAGTCAAGGGATGCTGAGTACAACCTTTGCCCCTCCTAATTGCTGGCTTTATGACTGGGTAAATCCCAGAGTCGTTGCTCTGGATTTGGAAGGGATCTCATAGGTCATCTAATCTAACCTCCATTGTACAGATGAGGAAACTGAGGCCCATGGAGTTCAGAGTGAAGAACTAGAGTTGGAAGGGATATTGGAAGTATATAGTCCAGTCACTTCATTTTACAAATGTGGAAACAGGTCCAGGGGCCTTGCCTAAGGTCTCACAGGTGGTTGTCATCAGAAGTAGGATTTGAACAAAGGTCCTCTGACTCTATAGCAAGTGTCTTTTCTATTGAACCCCACTGCCTTCACTAAAATTCTCTGGGTCTTGGTTTCCCCATTTATGAAATGGGATTAATAATGTTTCACACCCCTCATAGGTGCTTGTAAGCCCCAGTCAAGATGCAGATGCAAAGCACTTTGAATAGATTAAAGTGCCATATAAATAGTCATTATTATCTGATCCAGCCTTCACATTTTACAGATGAGGAAACTGAGGCCCAGAGAATGAGTAGAACTTACTTAAAATCACATAGTGTCAGGATTTGAACTCAGATCTCCAAACTGAATCCAGAATGTGTCCTACTATGACACACTATTTGTGGCCAGCCTGAAATGCTTTCTTTCCCTCCTCACCTCTAATTCTTTGCCTCCTTGGCCTCCTTCAAGACTTAGCTAAATCCCACCTTCTGCAGGAAGCATTTCTAGTCCCCCTCCCACCTTGCCTGTCATTGAAACAGTGTGTGTGTGTGTGTGTGTGTTATATGTATACAGAATTACTTGCCTGTTGTCTGCCCCATTAGAATGGGAGCTTCTGAGAGCAAAGACCATGGTTTTGCCTTTATATCCCCAGTTCTTAGCCCAGTGTCTGACACAGAATCGGTACTTACTCAATGCTTATAGAATGACTGTTTGTCTGAGTCTCCAGACACTTGGTCATGTGGCCTGCTCTCCCAGCGAAGGGCTGAGATCCTGTTTTCCCCAGTGAAATCCATAGCCTAGAGATGGGACATTCCATGTTACGTCTCTTGGTTCCATCTTCTAGGTGTTTTCAATCCCAACTCTGAAGACCCTCTCCCCGGGCAGTTGAAGAAACAGCTGATACTCCGGATTATCAGTGGACAGCAGCTCCCCAAACCACGGGACTCTATGTTGGGTGACCGAGGAGAGGTAGGTGGGAGTGCTGGACAAGGGGCTGGCCTCTTCTTTGCAGGTGAACTGGCCAGCACCAACAGGGCCCTGAGGCAATTGGGTGAGGGTGGTGTGGGCCAGGGAATAGAAACAGGAAACAAGCAGCCTGGAGTAATGGCAAGAGTCATTATCCCTGGGGTTGAGGTGTAGGAAGGAGGTCTGGACATCTTGAAATGATGGGAAAAACAGGATGGATTGCTGGAAGTCTTCAGGCAAAGGCTACAAGACCACTTGCTGGATATCTTGTAGAGAGGGAGGGTGGGAATTCTCCTTCCAGTATGGGTTGGATTGGATAGCCTCTGACGTCCCTGTCAGCTCTGTGATTCTGTGACTGGTTTCAAGTCTCGTTCCTGCTAATAATATGCTACATGATCCTGGTCAAGTAATTTTCTTTCTTTGGGCTTGTTTCCTCTTCTGTTAAATGAGAGGATTGGGTCCCATGATCTCCAAGGGCCTTTCCGATCACAAAAGTAGTGATGATTTCCAAAGCATTTTACAAATATCTCCCAGCAATCCTGGGAGGTGGGTGCTATGATTATTTCTATTATATAGATGAGGAAACTGAGGCAGAGAGCAGTTAAGTGACTTGCTCAGCATCACATGGCTAGTAAGCATCTATAGCTGGATTTGAATTCATCTTTCTGACTCCAAGTCCAGCCCTCTTTCCATCACACCACCTAGGTGCCTGTATGACTCTAAGACATACTTATGAAACATAAGGATTTCTTGGAAGCTGGGCGGCTGTACTAACTGACCCCTTATCCTCCTCTTTGCCTTCCAGATCATTGACCCTTTCGTGGAAGTTGAGATCATTGGGTTACCCGTGGACTGTAACAAAGAGCAGACCAGGGTCGTGGATGACAATGGTGGGCATAGCTTCCCTTCACTTTCCATCCTTCCTGTGTCAAAATGTGTGGCCAGAGCCCTGTGCTGTCTGCTATAGCAGACAACTCCCAAAGGACAGAGACAACCCTCCCTAACCTTTAGAACTCTTAGTTGAATTGGGAGAGCAGGGAGAGAGTGCACGACACTAATGTCCCCCTGCTTCCCTCTCTCTTTCCTCCTTTTCTGGTCCTGGGGAGAACCAGAGGGATTCTGAGGGGCATCTGCTTCCCTTTATATTCTTAATCTCAGGAGTGAGGTTGATGACTTTGTGCATCTCTGCCTCGACTTAAACCCAATTCTCGCACAAGTCAAGACATCACCATCATGATGTCAATGGTCCTCTTCAAGAACAAAGAACCACAGTCTTAGGGCTGTGGAAAAGGGAGGTAATGATAACAAGAGGCAAGGTAGCTCCAATGATTCTTGACAAAGACAAAGCCATTCCTTGGGCTGGAGTGGATTTTGGTGGACTAGGGAACTCCTGCAGAATTTTGGCATAAGAAAGAACAAGATTAAAGAGAAATAAGGGGGATAAAATATGGTGACCCTGGAAAAGGCAGTGGAATCACAGATGAAACCTGTTTTCTCCTCTGGGTTCAAGTCCACCTTGCCTTTCTCTGGCCTCCAGGCTTCAATCCCATGTGGGAGGAGACTCTGGTGTTCACAGTGCACATGCCAGAGATTGCATTGGTTCGGTTCCTGGTCTGGGATCATGACCCCATTGGACGGGACTTCATTGGACAGAGGACATTGGCTTTCAACAGCATGATGCCAGGTGAGTTCTCCATTCCTAAGTCACTGGTCAATAGCCAATCCAATGAGCTCTGGCTAAAGCACTGGCTAGATACCATGGATGCAAAGACAGGATGGCTAATGCTCCCTGGCCTCAATTGAGGGATACAAGATATAAGCAGGTAAATCTGTAAAGACACATAGCTCACTAACAACCAGAGACATGCCAATATTCAATGACCAGTTGTTATGGGTGTTTCCTGCACCAGAGGTGTCAATCACATGGCCCACAACAATCACAAGTACAGCCCGAACCAGATGAAAATATACTTAGGAAATATTTAATAGTAAAATATAGATAATACTACATTTTAAAGCTAAGTTGATATGTAGCATGCAGGGGTCTTTATGTACAGTGTAGTGGCACCATTTCTGTTTGAACTGGACACCCAGTCTTCCACCAGTGCAAATTATAGCCTATTCAGACCTGCCTGTTCCATAATTGTTCCACTCCCTCCCATAATTTGTTATTACGCCTCACTCAACGTACTGAGGGGACTCCCTCAACTTCTTTTGACATTTTGAGGACAAAAGCTTCATCACGGTAGCAGATGACCCTGGGATCTCAAAGCCTTTGTCAATGAATTGTAAATTTTGGCAGGTGCTACCACTGAGAATAGTCCAAGTCTGTTTTCCAAAGACTAGTCTAGCTCATTAGCAAGAGACCTACAGTGAACTGAGTTCTACACAAAGACTATACCCCAAGAGAATGGAAACTCCATGAGGGCAGAGACTGATGCATTTTTGAGGGTCCTTAACACCTAACACAGTGCCTATCCAGAAATTGGGTTTTGTTGTGGCCAGAAAGACCTCCCCCACCTCCTCTGTACTTCTATGGTCTTTGTTTTAGGTTATCGACATGTCTATCTGGAAGGGATGGAAGAGGCCTCCATCTTTGTACATGTAGCTATCAATGACATCTCGGGTAAGGTGAGTACTCTTAAGCACCATGGGGATCCCTTAGGAAAATCTTTCTTGTTGGAATCTGGGCTGTAACCAACCTGAGGATACCAGTCCTTCTTCCTGTGAAGCCCACACAAGATTGGGGGTAGGTGGGAGGACCTACATTGCTAGACTTGGGTTCTTTCCTGGGACATCCAGGTTGTCAAGTAGGCAGGCCCCTCAGATAAAGGTTGAGACAACAAGCTGCAACTGGTCAGAGGATCAGTCAGCAAGCATTTTTGAAGCACCTACTATGTGTCAGTCACTGAGTTAAGCGCTAGGGAAAAAAGGGAAGACAAAAGCAGTCCCTGCTATCAAGGAGTCCATATTCCAGTGGGGAAGAATACATGCAAATGATTATGTACATACAAATATAGAGTAAATGGAAAGTTTCTCCCCTTTGATACACAAAATGGAGCTGAAATGACATCACCTGGCCAGCTCAAGGACCCAATGAATCCCTTGGATTGTCCTAGAGATAACCCATTTCAGAAATATTTTCAGATTCCAAGCTCCTCCTCCACCTTCCTTCAATGTGGGGAGATGCAGTAGAACATTTGTTCTTCTGGGAGTTTAGGGTAGGCCCCCCCAACTCCTTCCATGGCTTTTCTCCCCCTGCTGATAACACATTAAGGGTTGAGAACTGTCCACATTCCAACTTTGGGGAGCTGGGTTAAAGCTACCAGGGCAGAAACTAACCTGTGCAAACACCAGCCCCATTCATTGTCTGCTCTCCAAATGAGGCTAGTAAGAAGGCAAATATTGCTCCCTCTGGGGCAGTGGGGTTCAGCCATGTCTCCCTATTGTCAGCTGTCTCAATAGGAGTTCCCTTTGTGTCCTCCCATTCCTAGCCCAGACCCTAAGTTAAGAAGGATGAGAGAGACATCTGAGAGACATGAAAATCATCTCCTGCTGGTTTCTCTGGTTCAAAAGCTAGTTTGTCCCAGAGCCAGGTTAGAACATCTTAGGCAGAGATTCTCTTGTGGCTCCTTTTGTGTGAGATCTTTCACACCAGCCAATTTGTGCAAGCTTGAGGGGTAAGAGAGGCTGCCCACACACTGGGAAACAGATCTGGGCTGAAGTCCCTGACTCTGGAACAGTGGCCAAGTTCCTTCCCTTCTCTTTCCTCAGCTGTATACTGAAGGGTTAGACCACCTCTGAACTCCATCCCCATTCCAACATTTTATGTTCAAGGGTCTCCTCTGAGTTCTGACATTCTATATCCTAAGGTCAGCTCCTCAGTTGGTCAACAAGCTTGTATTCAGCACCTTCTGTGTGCCAGGCACTGTTTTACACTAAGCTCTGGTGACGTAAAAAAGGGAGAAAACCACCTCTGCCCTCAAGAAGCTCACATACTAATGGGAGAGACAGTATGCCAGTAATTCTGTACATTCAAGACACAGATAGTTAGGTCCCTCCCTGCTGTCTCTTGTCCAAAAAGCCCTTCTAAGAACTACGTACGTCCTAAGGTCTCTATCTGAACTCTGAATTCTGTATTCCAAGACTTCTCCCATCTCTGTGGTTCTGTGTTCTGTTGGTTCAGAATTCTAGTGTACAGTCTAGAGCATTAACTTCACTTAAGGTGCACCGTATTAACAAGGTCAGGTTATGCAGAGGGCAGTGTCTCTCCAAAGATTGTGTGGACAGGATGGATGTCAGGCCCTAGGGGTTGGAGAGGAGGGGAGTAGGTGATAGTTAGCCCTACTCACAGTCCCATTTATTCTACAGTTTATATGAGCAAGCTCGACTTAGCAGCCCAGGCTTTAGAATGAGCAACTTCTCACTTAGACCAGCGTGTCCCTGAGAAATGTCCTGTCTCCTATTCCACCCCAAACATGGCCTTTTCTTTGAGGTCTTGTTGTCTCTCTGCCTCCCTTCTCCCCTCATTTCTCCCTTTCCTTGTCCATTCATCTTTTCCTTTATCTAAAAGGGAAGGTCTATGGTCTGCTTATCATAAAGTGTTCCGAGTGCTGCTTAGTTAAAGACATCCTTGCCCGGGACCAGACTAAGTGGTCCTAGTCCAAGTGTCTGCAGTCTCCATCAGATGGCCTGATCCCCTTTACCCAGGCAGGACATATGAGGACAAGCCTGCTGCCCTGAACGAGCTCAGCATGGCTCACTAGCCACTCCTCAGTGTCTGGAAGGACATACAGCAGCACCCTGGACAGCAGATTCAGAGCCTGACTTTCTCAAGTCCAGGGTACTGGGCTAAGAAATCTGATGGATTTGTCAGCTTTATTTCCTCTTGACCTAATCAAGGCCTTCATCTTCCTTCCCCTGTGGCCCTGAATTTCCCTCCCTCTCACCTTCCTTCTCTCTCTTCTTCCCTTTCCCTTCCTCTACCCTTCCTTCTGCTTCCTTCCCCCATGGTCCTAACAGCACCTATGCCCCCACCTCCCTTCCTGAAACCTCTCTCTGGTTGCCCATCCCCTGACCTCACCTGTGGGAGGTCCCCCAACCGCCCTCCCTCTTGCCTTTCCTCGAGCCCCTCCCAAGGCTGTGTTGGGGGTGTTTTGATTTGCAAGGGTGGAAGTGGGGAAAGGGGGTGTCTGGGTCTGGCTGAGCCTTTGCAGCTATGTCTGGGAGACTGGACAGGCACTTCTTCTCCTACCTCTTCTCTCTGTGTGCTCTGTTTCATAATTCTGTGTCTGAGGCCCCTTGATGCATTCCTCCGACCCCTCCACCTTCCCCCCTTCCAGCTCCTCAGCTGCTGTCTCAATTCCCTTGGGTCTCTTCCTCTCCCTCCCTCAGCTTCTCTCCTAGTCTGTATTCTTGTCACTCCCTTTCCCCATCACAGTCTCAGAGAGATGTGGTGAGAGTTGGGTGGGAGAGAGGGGCAATGTAGAAAGCAATCTCCAACAGCAGGAGATTAGAATTGAGGGGCAGTGAGTTTTAGGTGATGCCTGGCATCCCCAATGAGCCAACACTTCCTACAACTCAGTCTCAGCCCCTCTACAGATCTCCAGACACCCCACCCCCCCAATCTGTGGTACTTATGAGTCCCTTGAGCTCCTAGAGACTCACCAGTCACCAGGGTGACCTCTCTTACCACCCTGTCTCCAGGAATAATGTCCAGAGTCATTGGGAGACCCACCCTAACAGCTGTGGGATGCCCTTCTAGGAGGGCTGCAGGTGGGATGAGCCAAACCAGACTCAATCAGAGGATGCTGTGTTCAAATGAACGCTCTGCTGACAGTGACTATAAACAGGTCACTTGATTTCTCAGGGACTCTGTTTCCACCTCCATAAAAATAGGGAGCTATATGGGGTGATCTCTAAGGTCCCTTTTGGCTCTAAAGCCTAGGGTACTCATCCTTTTCTTTCCCATACAGAGTTGGATTCATGGGTGGGACAGAATTGCCCCTGGCTCCTGGGCCCTGCGCACTCCTCTGCCTCTCTCCTTTCACTTTGAAAAGTTTCTTGTTCACGTTTGCCATGTCTTCTGCCCTCTCCCCACCTGTGGTTTCTCTTATTGTGGGGTTCTTTCCAGGTGTGCTGACCAATTTCCCTTGTTCCCCCAATGTTGTTGCTGTCTGATTTGCCTTTACTCTGTCTGTTTGGTATTACAGTGGGCTTCTCTGCGTCCAAAGTCTCCTTTTAGAAGCAGAGAATGGTTAGGAGCCTTGAAGGTACCCCCCGACCTGTCTCAGGAAGGTGTAGTGACCGCTGTCACCGCCGCCGGCCGACCTGCATGCTCTCAAAATAGCCACCTCCCCTCTTCCTCTGCCTCCTCATTGACATTTTTGAAACTCTTCAACTCATGGATTGTGACATTCCTCCTTGATATGGTGGGGCCATCTGGAGCCAGACAACCCGCCATTTATGAAGCAGGTCCAGGATGGAAAGTCCGAGGGCTCAGCCTTTGCTCTGGTCCCCTCCCTGCCTGTCCCTTCCCTCTCACTTCTTCCCAACCCACTCTCCTCTCTTTTTTGCATCACCTTTTCTTCTCTTTCTCTTCTCTTTCTTCTCTCTTACCCTCTCTCTTCTTCTCCCCTTCCCTTTCTTCTTCCCCTTACACCTCCCCTTTCTCCTCTTTTGGTCCTAGCCTTTCTCTGCCTCTTTATCATTTATTCTTTCTCCTCTATCTCATCCCTTCTCTTTGTCCTCTCTATCACTCTTCTTTCCTCTCTCTTTTTCTCCTCTTCCTCTGGTTCTCAGTCTCTTCTCTGATTCCTTTTTCCTCCTCTCTCCATTCTCTCTCTCTTTCTCTCTCTCTGCCCCTGTCTGTCTCTCTTTCTCTCTGTCTCTGTCTCTGTCTCTCTCTCTCTCTCACACACACATTCTCTCTTTCTCTCTTTCTCTCTGTCTCTCTCTCTCTGTCTCTCTCTGTCTCTGTCTGTCTCTCTTTCTCTCTGTCTCTGTCTCTGTCTCTCTCTCTCTCTCTCTCACACACACACACACACACACACACACATTCTCTCTCTTCTCTTCTTTCACAGAAAAAAAGAAACCTTTCATTCAAAGATTTTCCCTGGGTCCCTACAGCCCAGGTCATTCACCCTGATTGGCTCTTCCATTCAAATCAATGGCTATAAGCTCCTGGGACCCCCTTCTCAAAGGTCCCTCCCCTGACTGCCCTCTGCCTGTGGGTGGAACGTTTCTGCCAAGCTCAAAGCTAACATTCTGGATCTTCTTCTAAATGACTTCTGTGACCTTTCACCAAATTTGCACTGGATTTGGGACTTGAATCAGCCAGCTGATTCAAGTGTGATGGCTCCTTGCTCTCCTTGCCTCCAGGACACCCTCCCTGGGAGCCAGCCCTCCCATGGGTCCTGGCCACATACACACCATCCCATCCTTGGGGCAGGGTGGGAGGTTGGGGGATTGTTGATGTTTTTGTCTGTGATGGGAGTTTGTGTGTGTGCGTGTGTGAGTGTGTGCTTGGAACCTCTTCCATCTGAACTTTGCAAGCATTTGCTAAGGATGCTGGTTACTCTCATCTTCCAGTAGTAACTCTGGGTACTTGCCAACCTCTCTGGATTGTCTCCAAGCTGATACTGCCCGCTAGGCTTTTGGTCCTTCCAATTTACATCCAGAGCACCAGCTTTTCTGGGCTAGGTGGCAGTGGGCCCTGGCTGATGGCTGTAGTGAGCTATCCATACCTGGCCCTAAGCCTGCCAGGCTTGGCAGGGGGAGGAAAGGAGAAAAGATGGAGGAAGCAGAAACATGGGTGGGAGGTTTGACACTCCTGGGGTATCCATGCCCCACCACATACATTGAACCGTGGCTAGGACTCAGCCAAATCTAAACTCAAAAGTCAGAGGTGACTAACGAGTCGTGTGGTCCGGCTCCTCTCCTTGGGAAAGGCATCCTCTAAACATTTTTTCCAGACTGGGCTCAGCACTCTGAGAATCCCAGCTTAGCTCTAGGAATTAAAAGCTACAAATATTTATGTGGAAGGAGGGGGAAGAGCCTTGGATGAAGCATTAGTAAATCTCATTTCTCATCCTGGGTCTGCCACAAGTTAACTCCCTGTGTGACTTTCTTTGGACCTCCTTATTTCTATCTATAGTAGGGGTGAGAGGGGGAAAGGTCCCTTCTAGCCTCAACCTTCCATTCATCTCTAAGTGTAGATGAAGCCACCTTCAGTCCCTGGATTACAGCCCTAGCTCTGGGCTGGCACTTGCCACTTGCGTATGAGCTTGGAGCAGTGCCTTCCCATCTCCAGACCTAGAATTCCTCATCTATAAAATGAATGGGGTAAGACTGAATGGTCTGCCTCCTATGATCCTAATAAACTGAATCTGACATGCTGGAGTCAGTTGGGTATGGTGGGATCTGGAGAGCAGAAAGGCCTGAGAGGACTCATCTTCCATCTCCTCCATCCTTCTCTGGGACCTTCTCTCTTGCCAAAAAACAAAAACAAAACAAAAAATAATTTTCACCAGCCTAACCTGCTGCACTTTCAACTTACAGGGTTGGCAAGTACACAAGGAATGTGTTTAGGAATGCTGAAGTTCTGTACGTCTATTCAGCGGGTTGTCCCCAGTCTTGAACACCCGACTGTCATATTTTTCTCTCTCCAAACCACAAGCTCAATCCCACTTTGATGAAGCCCCATAGCACATGGTCTGGGTTTGACTGGGGGAGCTTGCTTGTTTTCTATGGGTTGGCAATGGGGAGGGTGGCAGAGGGGCCTGGCAAGCCGCAAGGTCATGCCATTGACCTATGTGGTCCCTGCCCTTCTCCCCCTCACTCCTCTTCTGCCAGGACCCATACTCCTGATGAATTTCAATGACACTGGAAAAATTCAGTCCATGGTCACCTCTTTCTATGACTTCATAGCCACCCTAGGATAGTCTCCCTAGGATTCCCTCCTGAGGGCATATGGCCTGGGGTAACCTGGGCGGGGGAGGGGGGGCAAAATCAGTGGGCATTTCTCTAGAATGGGGAGGAGGGTCAGGAGGAGGGCACAATAGTCTGTGCCCCATGCAGGGCTTTTTGCTGGCCATGTGACCCTCTAGGTTGGTTCTCCTATCCTGGCTGTGGCCTCCTCACAGGGAGGAGTCCTGTGCCCACCCAGTGATACAGAGGGACCATCCTGTAGCACCCAACCTCCTGCTTTTGCTAATCTCTCTGCTAGATACTCATAGAGAAGCTGTCCCGGAGAGATGTTTGCCCATTCCTAGAATGGGGATTGTGACTAGGGATGGGGGGTGGCATCCTAACATTCTTAGACCATGGAGTAGGTGGAGTATGGTTCAGATTGAAGGTGTCTTAAAGGTTCCTCTGCCTGACTGTCCTCTCTCCCTAGCTCCAGACTTTGTGGGAACAGGGAAGGTAGACAGATTCAACCTTTGTGGCCCTCCTACATTCTCCTTAGAGTTTCAGGAGGGCAAGCACTATGGGACATCCCTCCTACCCTCCCAGCTTTCTAAGGAGGTCTCCTCCCATCTCCTCCCCCAACACTCTGCCAAAGTAGATCCTGCTGAACTGATGGCTTTTGGCAGGGCTCCAAATGGAGTGCTGCCTCTGGCCTAGCCTGGGAGTTGGAGAATCTCCTTCCTTCCCCTTCCTTGATCGACCGCTAGTAAAGTGGGATGCATGTAGGAGGAAGAGAAGGTCTCAAAGGCAACCGGGTATTATGTGGGGCTCTCTCTTTTGCAGGTCAAACAGGCTTTGGGCTTAAAAGGCCTGTTTCTCAGAAATCCAAAGCAAGCGTCCCTGGACAGTCATGCTGCTGGTCAGTTCCACAACAGACCCTCCATTAGCGGCCAGCTCCTGAGGCGCACGGCTAGCGCTCCCACCAAGAGCCAGAAGAAGGGTAAAAAGAGCTTTCCTGAACTCACCATGGACACCAAAGACAACGGCTCAGAGGGGGCAGGCGAGGACACCTCCCAGCCCCGCTTTGACTCAGAGCCAGAGAGCGTGGCCCCAACCCCCGGAGCCCTTGGTGACGGGCCAGGCCGAGGGCCCAAAGGTAAGGCCCAGGGTCCTGGGACAGGGAGAAGCCAGAGCCACACAGCTGAGGGCCCGACCTTGAGTGAGCCCACCCGAAGGTCAGAGAGGTTCCAAAACCTGGGCCTTGGCTCCCCAGGTGAGGGGCCAGGTACCCCGGATGTGTCTGGGCCTGCCGGGATGGCAGCCAGCTGCATGAAATGCATGATTGGTTCCTGTGAGGGGCCCGAGGTCGAGGGCCAATGGAGTGGTTGCCAGCCCTGTCCAGGGCCTGCCATCAGGGAGGCCCCCCGGCCCGAGCAGTGTAGTGGGGTGCTCGGAGGAGCTGGGAGGCTGGGACTCAGACACTGGGGGATCAGCGAGCAGCCCCGAGCCCGGCCGGACTCTCTCACTCCTGGCCCTGGGGGTGGCATCAACAGCAACAGCAACAGCAACAGCAACAGCAGCCTTGGAGCTGCCCGTGCCCTCCTGGACAATGCCCAGCCCTTGGGCCTGGGAAGGAACAGCAGAAACTTGGCTAAGTGCTGTGGGGCCAAGGGCCCTTCTCAGCCCAGATGGCCGGGAGGGAAATATGGGAGCGTTGTGAGCCTGGTGACTGCCGCTAGTGGCTCCGTGTCCTCCGACTCCAGCAGCCTAGAGAGCCTCAGGGGTCCTGAAAATTCCTGCAGGCCCATGGGCACCTTGCAAAAGGAAATGAATGCTTTGTTTGTTCAAAAATTGGAGGAGATTCGGAGTAAATCCTCTCTGTTCTTTACTGGTAAGACTAGATTTTCTACCCCCTTACTAGTCCCTTCAGAGCGCTCCCCCCACTGTGTCCGTCTCCATCATCCCCCTGCCCGCCTTTAGCATGGCCTGTGGTGTAGTGAAGATGTTCCCGGCAAAGCTTCTTGGGAGTTGGGGGGCACCTTTTCTTTTTCAGTGTGTTTCTGTGCCAAGTTGGTTTTGGTTTTGCTTAGAATAGGCTTCCTACCTCTGCCCCTAGTCCTTATTCCTCCCCATGAGCCACCTGTTCTCCACCACCCATGAGGTCATCGTCATCCTTCTGTGGAAACCCATGTGGAATTGCTTTAATGTGGGATTGACCAACCAGAGCCTGAGACTGGGTCAGGACTGTCACAGGGCTCCATCTTCAGGGCCCTCCCTTGATCCTCCTGTCCTTGGGATCTTTCCTTCAGGACTCTCCTTAGGAGACTTCCCTTCCAGGCTCCCTCCTTGGGACCCACTTCAAAGTCCCATCCTCTTCCCTCAAGGGCTCCATCCTCCTTCCTTCAGGATTCCATCCTTAATCTTTCTATTTTATCAAAAGGTCAGGCCCCAAGGGAAATCCAGAATAATTGAGATTTGTGAATGAGGCTCTCCTCTGGATCACTGACCCACATCTCTAGGCTGAGAGCTCAGGGAGAAAACTCTCTTTATTAATGAAGGTTGTCAAACTGAAGAAGTTTAATAGAATAAGACTCTTTGCTCTTTGGGTTTGAATTTTCAGAATTCGTGGCACTGAATGCAACAGCTCCAAGAACCTCATTTTCTCTTGCTCTTGGGGTCTTGGGCTTTGTGACTGGAGCTGCCTGTCATCCATAGAGTTCTTAGGATTTTTTTAAAAAATATTTTGCATTGAAATGGAAAAAAAAAGCCCCAACACATAAGGATATGTTTGTTCTGCAGTTTTTGAAAGTAGCATGAACTCTTTGCCTGAATTTACTAGGGAAGGAAAAATTGTCATCACCTTAGAAAATAATGGTTTAGTTCAACTTCCTGCCCAGCACAAGAATCCTCTCTACCAGGTCGCTACTTCAGAATATCTGTGTGAGTCTGGGCAAGACATGTCTCTCTGAACCTCAGTTTCCCCATTTGTTAAATGAAGGATGACAATACTGTCAGTACCTGCCTCAGAGTCACATTGTGAGGAGAACATTTTGTGAACCTTGTTTTGCTGTAGAAATGTGACTGATTTGATGATCCAGTTGGTCTACCCTTCCAGTGATGTGTTACAAATCACTACCCATGAGGTGCCCTATGTGAAATTCCGAGAGGCCTGATTGGTAGAAATGTCTTTCCTATATGTACAGAAATAAGCCTCCTCATACCTTCTCCCCACTGTTTTTAATTCTTCCCTTTGGGGCCAAACAGGCTGAATCTAATCTCTCTTGTGTATGATGCTCCTTCAGCTACAAGAAGACAGCTGTTCTGGTCTTACCCTTTCTGCCCCCTACTGTGTAGTCTTCTCACAATGATTGGAAATTACCATGGAGGTGGAGATTCCTTCCCAAAATTCCATCAGCCACTGACTTCATGGAACTGGGGGCTTTTAGGATTGCTCACAAAGGAATGTAGGATAGAAGAAATGAAGAGGAAGTTCAGTCAGAAAGTGAATAGTTGGGGTGGTTTCCCCTCCTGTCCTTGGGAACAGTCCCAGACACCCTCTCCTCAGTTCCACTCCTGCTTCCTTCAAATTTTACTCAACGAAAACATGCCATTTTTAGTACCTCCTGCTCCTTATCCTCCAGTTTCCCCTTGGACTTTATCATATTACTGGTTCCTGGTCTTCTTTTCTCTTTGAGGGCTACTATCTCTGGCTGCCAAGGGTAGAACGGACCACAAGCCACCCTCACATGGAGAAAATGATGAAAAGGGGGAGCGTTCCAAAGAGTAAAACTTCCCTTGACTACCTGGAGGCAGGGAACCTACATCCTACTGAAAAAAAAAAGAGGCTAAAATTCTTCTCCCTCTGCCTCAGCTGCAGCCCCCCAGCACTGCTTTCTTTAATCAGGCTGGACAGGGAGATTTCCCATCTCCTTCCTTCCAAGTCCTTCCCTGGCTGGGAGCAAGGGGGAAGGAGTCAGACCTGTCCAAGTTCTCTAGGCTGCCCAGGGTACCTTGCGGAGTCAACTCAAGCTTACCTTTCTATGTGACTATCTCAAAGTTTGGAAAGTGATGAGCTGACCAAAGCTAGAACTCCTGCTATGTATACTCCCAAATTTGCTGGATGTGGATGTCCCAGAAGCTCAGGGGACCTATGCCATTACATCTAACTAATCCTTTGGTATTTTCATGTACAAAGCACTATGGGAAACATTTATTAAACTTACAAAACAAAAACCTACAACTCATCAGTGCTCTGGTTGGGCAAACTTTTCCATCTATAGGGTGGGGCTTTGGTAAAATCCCTCAGTGTACTTCCTGGTTCCCTTTCTCCCTGTTCTGCCTCAGCCTCCCACTTCTATCTCACCCTCCCAACTAATTATGGTTTCTCCTGTCCACATGCATCCTCTACCTCTGTAGTTAAGAACTGAAAGGACAGAGAGACTTCAAGGTAACTCACCAAGACTCCTCCCCACTCCTCTGCTTCTGATGTTTCCTTCCCGCTTACCCCAGCAGCCCTTGCTTGGGACGCTTGAAAGTCCTGACCCCCAGTCCCCATTGCCATGTCTGACCACAGGGTCTCAGTGTGCCCTGAGCATGCTGGTCAGATGGGCTTGGGAATAAGTCTGTGGTGGTTTCCAAATCCCCAAACTGGAGGGTTTTGTGTTCAGCATGAGATTATCTCTGAGCATGCTTGAATAGAGTGTATGTGTGTGTGTGTGTGTGTTCGAGTGCACACACGCACCCGTGGCTGGAGGGGATGAAGGGGAAACTGGGGAGGCAATGCAAGATTTAGAGGGTAGATACCTTGGTGTGTTGGCTCTAGTTTCTCAAACCCACCCCGACCCAGTCTAGACTTCCCTGGAGCTCTGTGCTTGGTCCCCCACCCCCACCCACTCCTCTTGGAGGGTTGGGCCCTGGGCGGTGTTCTCGTCTCTCACTCACCCACTGCCTGGCTTGACGCTGCCCTTCTCTCTCCAGATGGTCGCCCGTTCTCCATCCAGAGATCTGTCTCGTCTTTGTACAGCCTTGAAACCATCGCGGAGGAGCCGTTCGTTGCCAAGGAAACACCATCCCCAGCTCCCTGCCCCCCTCTGCCCCACACCCCTATCAGCGACTCCGAGGGAGGGTCCCAGTGCTCAGCAGGCTCAGGCTCTGACACCCCTCTGAGTTCGCCCTCCCCAAGTGGGCCAAGGACCAATGGCCCAGGTGCTCTGACCGCTCCAGGACCACACCACGCTGAAGGTAGTCCAGAGAGGAGAAGGCAAACTAATGAAGACTTGGAGTGCCAGGGGGCCCTGCCTACACCCCCAGCAGGGCAGAGCTCCCTGCTGCACCCCTCTCCCTGCCACTGTGAAGAGGAACCAGATGGAGCAGCCCAGATGACAGAGCACACAGGTGATCCTCAGGGTCCCCATCGGCCTGTGGGTTTGGTCCCTCTGCGCATCCCTCCAGCCCCAGCTCGGGCCCTGTCCGGCCTGCCAGCTGTGGTGAGGAGGGCCAAGAGCGAAGGGCAGGTGACCTTTGACCACTTGGTGCTCCGGCGTGCCCTGCCTGGACAGTCCCCTGCTGCAGCCGTCTATTCTGATGCCACGGGTAGTGACCAGCTGTGGAGCAAGTTGGAGCCAGGCAGTCACCGGGACAGCATGTCCTCTTCCTCCAGCATGTCCTCCAATGACACGGTCATCGACCTCTCGATGCCCAACCTGGTGAGGAAAAGCCTGCCCAACCTGGGCTGTCTCACGGGCAGCAGGGAGAAGTTGGGGGGGCTAGCAGTGCCCCAGGGCCCCTGGCCCCGCTCAGCTGCCTCAGGTGGGGCCCCACTGCCCCCCGTGACCAAGAGCAAGTCTAACCCCAACCTGAGGGCCGGGGTGGCACCACCGCCACCCCCAGATGAACTGCAGCCCCGGCCCCTGGCCCGGAGGCCTGAGGATGCTCTGGCCTCCCTCCGCCGGAGGCCCACGTGGAGCAGGCTGTACATGGAAGGCCTCCGGGCAGAGGGGTCCTCCCTGGGCTCGCGAGCTCAGGACATGGGGGCCGCTGCCAAGTCTAAGAGCCTGGGTGACCTCACGTCTGATGACTTTGCCCCCGGCTTCGAGAGTACGTACAGGAGCATCAGCCGCAGCTTTGGCCCCCGCCCAGCTCCTGCCATAGGTGCAGGGAGGCCGCTGGGGCCCAGGCTGAAGGCCAGGCCTCGGGACGAGCTGACTGAGCAACTGAGGAGACTGACTGGCTTCCAGCTGGCGGGTGACATCACATCCCCCACAAGCCTAGGGCCAGCGGAGGTCGAGGATGAGGACGAGAGTGGACCGGTCATAGCGGGCCAGGGGCCCGGCTTCCTTCGCAGGTCTTCCTCTCGAAGCCAGAGCAGAGTGCGCTACATTGCCACCCGGGCCAGGCAGGCCCAGGAGAGGCAGAGGCTCCAGGGGCTGGGGCTCCAGGGTCCCCTGGAGGAACGGGGCAACCCAGAGGGGGCCTGCTCTGTGAGCCGGGAGGGTTGTGTAGACTCTCTGGCTCTTCTGATTCCCCCTTCCAAATTAACTCCGGGCCTCATGGAGGATTCGAACTCAGGTCCTGTTCTTTTGAAACTCTAATCTGGGCAGAACTGGGGGAGGAGAAAGTCCATTCAGGGAAAGCCTTTGGGGTTTGGGCAGCAAAGACTGAGAAGGTTCTTACTCCCACATGTCCAACTGCTAAGTCCTGGCTTGATGTCACTCGCCCCTCCTCGGGGCTCAGGCTGGGGCTGAGTGGGGAGGCAGGTCCAGAACTGACCATTCTTGCATCACCTGGCCTGGCCTTCTCGATCCCCAGCTCTTCCCACCCACCCTTCTCCATCCCATGTCCCTAACACTCAGACCATGGGTGCTGGGTGAGATCCTGCATGCTAGCCCCTCCCCCTTCCCAAATCTGGGCTGGCCTGGGAAAGCTTGAGCGTCGGCCCACTCTGCCTTTCCCCCAGGATCTGCAGGCTCTTTTGGGCTCTGCTGTGCTCACTCAGCAGTCAGGCTGGAGAGAGGAGGACATGGGACTCTTGGCCTCTGCTACTGGTGGCCTTCCCGGGGAGAGGGGACGGGGGAAGGCTGCTTCCCTCTGGCTCAAAGGTGGGGAGGGTTAATGCTGGGGGGATGGCTCCCCACAATGCTGCTGTACATAGTGCATGGAGGGAACTCTCCATGTTTGCACTGCCATGCCAGGGTTTTCATGTGTTTTAAATGAGATTATATACATATATATTTAAATTTTTAGACACATATAGAATATGAAACTATCCAAAATTATCCTTCTCCAACCTCATTTTTACCTTTGTTTTCAGCCTCTTGTGTATGTACTTACACATGTATGTGTGTGCATGTGTATGTTCCAATGTGTGTGTGTGTGTGTGTGTGTGTGTGTGTTCAGGACAGTGAGAGACCATGAAGATACTAATCCTTCTTTGTGGGGAGAATGTTGACCACAGTGGCTTCCAAGCCCACCCTAGTCCCAGGAGAGGGTGATCACTTTCCCCTGGGACCCTGGGCAACCTCCCTCCCCTTTCTACCCATCTTGTTTTATTTGTATAAGAATTTTCTCTGTACATTGAAGCATTTTAAAAATCTATTTGTAAGCTCTTTAAATTACTCCAATAAAATGCATTCAACCTTTTGGTTTCTGACTTCTTTCAGTTACAGCTGGGCTATGGACCCAGATCTGCTTTGGGGAATCCTTTCCAGGATCTGAGTTGGCCTGGGACACCCTTCTGAGTTGAGCTAGGTTTAGGACCCCTCACTGGACTGAGTAGGTTTGGGACTCACTCCCCTCTGGACTGGTTTTGGGTAGGATTCCTCTCTGGGTTGAGCTGAATTTGAAATTCCTCTCTAGTCTGGATTGGGTTTGGGGCTCTTGTCAGGGCTAGGTTGGGCTGGGGTCTTATCTCAGGGCTGGGGGCTAAATTTGAGACTCTTTAATGCTGGGATGGATTGAGTTTGAAAATGGGCACTGGATTTGGTCATGAATGCCGGACCCTGGGCCTAGAGTATCTGAACTCAGTGATTTGGGGTTCAGTTTTGGACAGATCAGGGCAAGACAACCAGAGCTCTGTCCCAGGGCTATACATTTAGAGGCTGTTGACAGAACTTGGCAGCCTAGAAACAACAAAAAGAACCTAGTTAGGAAGAAAAACTACTTAAAATGGGAAACTTCCAGGTGTTTCCTTATAGTAGAGGTATATACAAGGTGGGATGCTCTTCAGCCAGGACCATGCCCTGCACCCTCCTCCAAGCTGTGGCTTCCTAGCACTCTGGGGTCTCCTTCCTCCAAATTGGGTTTCTCATCAAAGGTTGAGTTGGGCGACTCATTTCACATCTCCTGCTCTGAGTACAGCTGACAGCGATTGCCCCAGGAATTCAAATGGTTGGACTCATCTCTGGCTTCAGCATTAAGGCTAGACTGGGCCATGTTGAACTCACTTCAGTGTGCTGGGCTGAACTGAATCTGGGACTCGGGAACTGGATTGTAGGTAGGAGGCTAGGTTGAGAGGAAGGTTGGATTATTGGCTAGGAGAAGGAATACTGAGGAATGAACCAATGAACATCTAGTAAGCTCCTAGTGCTAGAGACACTGTGCTTTGTCTACAAAGACAAAAATGATAGTCCTTGACCCAAGGAGTTCGCAAATTGACTACGAGTAATCATCCATCCTCTGCTCTGAGGCCTCCAATGGGGTGAGGTTGGGGAGAAACTCAACCATTCTCAAAGTGCAGTCCCATTCCATTCATTTTTATCAAGTTTTCTCAGACACACCTCAATTTGCTTCTTTACATCTTGTACCTAATTGTGTAACTAATTGTACCTAATTCTGTCTTCTGGGAAGGGAAGGGAGGTGTCAAGGAGAACAGGACAGGTGAAACCCCTCTTGAGTACATCACAGCTTTTCAAATATTTAGCTATCTGTGTTTTATTTTGGGTTTACTTGACGGTTTAAACGCTGTTTCTCTTTAGTAGAAAATAAGCTCTTTGAGAATAGGGAAGTTTCCACATATTTTAGGTTTTGTATTCCCAGATTTTAACAAGGGCCTGTCCTGCCCACAAAGGAGGTGCTGGATAAATACTCTGAATTGAGCTTGAATTGCTGCAACGTCTGAGGCTCCAGGGACTTGGCCATAGCAGACCTGGATTCAGAGCCTGTCTCTCTCAATAATTCCCTGTGTGACTTTAGGCAGGTCCTTTTCCCCACCAGACTGTTCAGTGAGGGCACTGGACAGAACAGCCTCTTCCAGCTCTTATCAGTCTATGGAAGATGTGGAGGGGAGGGTGGTTTGGAAAAGTCCTAGAAGCCCCATCCCTTTCACCCCCTTGTGTCCCAAAGAGTCATCAGATCCACGCTTCTGTCCCAGGACTGTTTTGTGATCCTAATTAGATAAGTTCCTACCTCACTGAGGCTTGCTGTTTATCTTCTGTAAAATGGGGTTGATGTCAATACTTGGGATTGTCTCCCTCACAGCTGACATCGGGAGCCCCAAAGGAGATTAAAGTCAAGTGATCTGTCAAGTCTCCAGGGGGTGAGGATAGTGGTGGCAAGGTCATCTCCATGGGATTTAAGGAAAGCTGGGATCAGGGCATGGTCAGTGAAGAGCTTGAGGAAGTCATGGCCAGGATGTGCTTATCCCAGGCTGGAGTAAAAACAGAAGAGCTGGGCCCCACAAGCTGAGCTCTGCTGCCACCATCCTACCCAGACCCAATCACGTATCCCCTGTGCCATGTCCCCAGCAGACCTCCCAAGAGGGAGAATTCACTGCCTCTGGGCTACCCATTCCATTTGGGGACAGTGCTATTTGTTAGTACCTCAAGCTTGAATTTGTCCCTTTCTTTCTCCTCTCCCATCCCACCCCGTTCCTGTGTCAGGTTCTGTTCTGAGGCCAAGGGAATATGGCTAATCCTTCATATGACCATCCTTCCGATTCTTGAAGACAGTTGTTGCATTCTCCCTAAGAATCCTCTTCTCCAAGGTTGTTATTCAGTCATTTCAGACTCTTCTTGACCCCATTTGGGGTTTTCTTGACAAAGATTCTTCAGTGGTTTGCCATTTCCTTCTCTGGCTCATTTTACAGATGAGGAAATTGAAGCAAACTGGGTTAAGTGACTTGCCTACAGTCACACAGCTAGTAAGTGTTTGAGGCTGGTTTTGAACTTAGGTTTTCCTGACTCCAGGTTTGGCCCCTATATCCACTGTACCACCTAGCTGCTTCTCCAGGGTAAACAACCCTATTTCCTTCAAGGAGGACCTCATATGACCTCACTTTAAGGCCTTGCATGAAAAGAAAGGAGAAATGGATCAAGGCAGGCTTTATGCAGGTGGTCCTTGAACCTGGGTTTCAAAGAAGGGCAACACTTCCTTTTGCTAGTCCCACTCCAAGCTCCACTGCCTAAGGGCCAGGAGGGAGTATGTGTGTGGGGGGGAGAAATCTTTTTTTTTCCTTCCATGGGGTTCTAGTTACAGGACACTGCCAGCCTGTGGAAAAGCTGTTGCCTTGCTCTGGGGTGTCTTTCTCAGTAGCAAGAAAGGAGGGTGAAACTTGCTCGGTCCCCCAGCTAGCCCCCATACCTCCTGACATCGGGTCCACTCCTCCCCTAACTCTTAGATCAGACCCACAGTTCCCTATTTTCCCAGGACAGGGGAAAGGCTTCCAGGCACAGGGAGGAAGCAGTGATGTGAGGGCTGTAAGGAGGGTGGGAAAGGATGTCCCATATAAACAATGCAAAGACCACCCTCCCTCAAGCAAGCTGCAGCAAGCTGAGAACAGCCTTTTTTCCAGCAGGGGCCCAGGAGGGAGCAGCCAGGTCAGGCCCAGGGCTCCTCTGGAAGTGGGCACAGGGTGGTCAGGAGATCCTTCAGAAAAAGGCAAGAATAAAGGTTCCTTCTATTTTCCATCAGGGCTCAGGAAGTCTAGGGGAGACACAGACAGGTTCTCTCTTGGCCTTCAGAAGCCTTCAGGGGGCTGGATGACTGGGTTTCAAAGCAGTGATCCCCCAGGGGGTCTGTCTGGGGCCCAGCCCTGGCAGCACACAAGCCTTGGTTCTTCTGAAATAATAAATGCCTCAGGTCACCAGGCCATAAACTGAAAGAATTCTTTTCTTACAGCACCGTTCAAGTAATGGGGCGGGGGGGCACGCTCCCCTGCTACTAACTCCTCAGGTAAAAGAGGTCAGGGAGATTGGAACAAAGGCTGGCCCTAGGTCTGCACTGGGTTCTGACAGAAGGGAAATTAGCCAACTTTTCTAGGTTGGGGTACGAGGAGCAAGACAGGCAGCTGAAAGGGAGACAGGAGGTGGGACGGTAAGGGGATACTGAGTCTTTGTGAAACTGACTCTTTGCTGACAGACCAATGGGGGATCCATTCACGAGGCCTGAGCCCCCTTTTCCTCTTCTAATGAACTCTTTCGAGGAGGGAGAGTGGTCTTTGTACTATTTCCAGGAAGAGAGGTAGACCCTCTCATCTCCTTGGGCATATCATGGAAGTTTTACACTGCCCCACCCCCAATCTGCCTTTCTCCATCTGTAAAATGCGGACAATACTCTATCGTCTTCTAAGACTGTCCAGCATGGTATAGATGTTAGGGATTCATATCACTGTTTGCAGCCCCTCAGGCCTTTGAGGGGTGGGAACCCTAGATCTGGCCCATATGCAAAGGTAGCTATGGAAGCAGGCTTGCTGGTTTGGGCCCTGGGCATAGCTTAGCCCACAGAGGCAGCCCCACTGTGGGGGGAAGGGAGAAGGAAAAAGTCCTGCCCCTGCTCCTTCTCCTCAGGCTGGGGAGCCTGCGGTGGAATGGATAAATATGATGTGGCATCCAGGGCCCCAGAAGCTCCTAACTGGCATGTTGGCATCCCCCCATCCCAGGTTCTCTGGCTGGAAGCCAAGAGAAAGCCAGGGTGAAGGTTCTCTGGGATCAGTCAGGTAACAAAATACTGATAATGGTAGCCAGAGTCTACAAAGTAATTTAAGACCTGGAAAGCTCTTTCCCCAATATCTCATTTGGGAATAGTCAGATGAGGGGCGCTGCCAACCCGGCCCCGACCCCCCTAGTCTGCTAAGCTTCCCTAAGTGCATTTCCTCACTACATCTCTGCCAGCCAGGCTCTCCAGGCGTCTCCCGAGTGCCACCTGGTGGTTCCTGGGAAGTCCCTGAATCATGGTCATTATCTGTGAGGACCCTACCCCTGACCCCTCACCTGCCAGGGCTGTTATCCCCTGGTCCTGATGAAGAGACAGGCAGGCACCACTCAGAGGCCTGGGTAGGCAGGCCCCCATAAGCCCCTGAGCTCTTAAACTGGGAAAATGAACAACTCATTAGCTGGTAAATAGTGCACTGAATTTGGAGTCTTCCCCCACCCCCCAACCCACACCCCAAGATGGGTTCAAATTCTGAAGCCAATTCACTATCTGTGTGACCTTAAGCAAATGACTGTACTTTTCAGGGCTGTAATTTCTTCTGCTGTCAAAAGAGGGGCATGAGATCAGAATACAGAGGCAGTGTGGTCAGGTGAATACCCAGGTGGGCCTGGAGTCAGGGAGACCGGGGAGACCAGGGTTGGAATCCTGCCTCAGACACTGTCATCCTGATCAGTCACTTAACCCCCTGAAGCCTGTTTTCTTCATCGACGATCTCTCAAAGTCTCTCCCGGCTCCAAATACAAATGTAAACGTTATGTTCCCTCATTCTCCTGGTAACTCCAGGGCTCCTCGCAGAAGAGAGAGGAAGGAAAGGCAGTTACTCAGGGAGCAGAACTGGGAGGCAGCACACCCCACCCTCTCCCATGAACCAATGCCCCATTGCTCCCCACACGGGAGGCCTGTACTGGGGACCTTCACAGTGCTCTGCCCAAGGTGTCCAGGGATGCAGGGAGGGGGCAGAAGAGGGGCTGGCAAGCAGCAGGTACTTAGTTAATTATTACTGGGGGTAGGAATGCTACAGATGAGCCTTAGGAGAGGTTAGGAGACTTAACAAGGCTACTAGAACAATAACTCCAGGGGATGGCCTGGCAGGAAGAGAGAAGAAAGGAAAAGACATGGGGAACCTACAGAAGTCGGCAGCTGAGCAGATTTGGGACCAAGGGAACCAAAGAGAATCCCGAGGTTTCAAATTAGCCAAGGATCAGGCTCAATTCTAAAAGCCACTCAGTCGGTTGGCGTTTCTTAATCTGCTGTTGGTGAACCTGAAAACTGCCTAAGTTGGAGGATCTCATGAGTCCACCTCCCATTTCTTCAGTGCAGACCTAGAGTGTATATGAGGTCTAGTGATTCTCACCACAAAGGTTGGTGCCATCATGCCCATTGTACAGGTGGAGAAACAGACGCAAAAGGTCTCCCTCAAGTGTCTGACTCTAAGTCCACCAGTCAAGTACAGGCTGGTGTAGATGTGCCATAGCTGACATTCTGTGATTGAGTCCATCCTTCCACTTCTCTGGGCCTCAGTTCCTTCCTTTGTAAAAAAGGGGTTCTTCCCTCACTGGCAACTCACCCAACAGAGGTTCCTTAGGACTGACTACTTGCTGGGCAAAGTCACCTCATATCATGGTCCATCTGGCACTTTAACTATTTACCTACCTGCAAAATGGAGGAGGGAAGGTTGGGCTCAGTGACAGCCAAGGTCAGTTTCCAATGTTCCTGAGCTACCTCTTGATTTTTTAGTTTTTAGAGTATACTCCAGAAGTCAGCATGGTAAATAGTGGACTGGTCTCAGCATCCAAGAAGATCTGGGTTCAAGTCCTTACCTGGGTCACATATTGGCTAAATCTCTGAATGTCTCAGTGCTACAGAGAAGGAGACCAGAGGCATACTGGAGAACAGAAGTCACTCCTTGGAAATTCCCTGGAATTTCCTGGAAAAATCACAGGGACAGGCCAGAATCCAGCCTCAGAGCCAGCCTTGCCTGGGCCATATCCTGGCTGCGAGACCCTGCACAAACCACCATGTCCTGGAGCCCATGCAGTTTGCTAAGATTTACTGTTGTTCATTCATCCAGTTGTGTCTGAATCTTTGTAACCCTATGGACCCTAGCACACCAGGCCTTCTCTCCTCCACTACCTCTCAAAGTCTGTCCAAGGTCATGTTCGTTGCTTCCATTTCATCCTCTGCCATCTCCTTCTCCTTTTGCCTTCAATCCTTCCCACCATCAAGGTCTTTTCCAAAGAGTTCTGTCTTTTTATTATGCAGCCAAAGTATTAAAGCTTCAGCTTCAGGATTTGACCTTCCAGTGAATAACCTGAATTAATTTCTTTTAAGTACTGACTGATTTGATCTTCTTGTCATCCAAGGGACTCCCAAAAGTCTTCTCCAGCACCAGAATTCAAGAATCAATTCTTCAGGTACTCAGATGGAAAAAATCATTGTTTTCACCATGTACACCTTTGTCAGCAAGGTGATGTCTCTGCTTTTGAGTCTGCTGTCCAGATTTGCCACCTTCCAAGGAGCAAGCATCTTTTAATGTCATGGTTGCAGTAGCCACCTGTAGTGATCTTTGAGCCCAAGAAGATAAACTCTGACACTCCTTCCATTGCTTCTTCCTCTATTTGCCAGGAAGTAACGGGAACGGTTGCCAAGATAGATTGTGGTTGTTTTTATGCTGTTTTAAGCCAGCTTTGACACCCTCCTTCTTCACTCTCATCGAAAGCCTTTTTAATTTTTCATTTTCTGTCAGAATACATTATCTGAGATTGTTGGTAATTCTCCAGGCAACCCTGATTCTGACTTTTTAATTCATCCAGCTTGGCATTTCCCATGGTGTACTCTGCATATAAGTTAATATACATATAAGAAAACATACAGCCTTGTCCTCCTCTTCCAGTCTTAAACCAATCCATGTCTGATTCTGTTGTTTTTTAACCCTTACTTAGGTTTTTCAGGAGATGGGATAATGTGGTTCTCCCATTTCTTTGTGGATTTGCCACATTTTGTTGTGATCCACACAAAAGCTTTACTGTAGACAATGAAGCAGAAGTGGATGTTTTTCTGGAACTCCCTTGTTTTCTCTGTAATCCAGCAAATATTGGCAATTTGGTTTCTAGTTCCTCTGCCTCTTCAAAAACCAGTCTGCTCTTCTGGTTCATGTTACTGAAGGCTGGCTTGCAGAATCTCAAGCATAACCTTGCTGGTGTGTGAAATGGGTGCAATTGGTAATTTTAGGATTGGAATGTAAACTGATTTCTTCCAATCTAGTGGCCACTCTTGAGTTTTCCAAATTTGCTGGCACACTGAGTATAGTACTTGAACAGCATCACCTTTTAGGATTTTAAATGGCTCAGCTGGAATTCCATCACCCCCACTAGCCTTACTGTTAGCAGTGCTTCCACTTCACTCACTGAGACTGGCAAGCCTCAATGAGCATCTATAAAGGAAGTTACTCACTAGGAGCTCCTGACACTGATTAAATCCCATCTGACTCCACCCCTCCCTCATTATAACTCAAGTTCCTTACTGCTTTCTTGGGCAATGCATTCTCCCAGGCAGTGGATGCCTGGCTCCACAGGCAAACCAAGGCAGGCCACAGAAAACATACAAATCAAATGTCTAGGCTTTTCAGAAATCCTGCCTACTGGCCCTGGCTAAACCCCTGGAGACTGCATCCCCACAAATATGAGGCTCCAAAGAAATCCTGGGTCACTTACTGGACGGGCAGAATTTTGCAGATTCACAGCTGGCGCCTTGGTCCAGCCTCCTCATTTTGCCCAGTGGGGAGGAGCTAAGCCCCACAGAGTGGGTAATGACCTGCTTGAGCT
Source organism: Bettongia penicillata ogilbyi (assembly GCA_023548195.1). NCBI lineage: Eukaryota > Metazoa > Chordata > Mammalia > Diprotodontia > Potoroidae > Bettongia > Bettongia penicillata. The sequence goes on along the minus strand of JAJHZJ010000081.1, from coordinate 716,568 downwards.
GCTTCTGTATCTCAGTCATCTCATTTTACAGAGGAGGACACAGGACAGCAGGACAAAGATTCAAAATCCAGTCCTCAGACTCCAGATCCTGTGTTCACTGAAGCAGCCAACCAGGCAGTGACTACTCACAACACACTGGATTCTAGGCTGTACTTATAACAACTTAGGGGCAAACAATTTAGAAGTGGAAGAGCCCTGGGGGGTCTAGGTCTAGTCCCATTCTTGTTCTGGCCGGGTATCACCTGAAGGAAAATTCAGACCAACAGGTCCATATCAGAACTCATCCAGACACTCTGACTTCTGGATTCCTGTATAGGGCATAGTCCCACTAACCCAAGCATGGCAGCTTTGGTGACAAGGGCCTGCTCATTCTAACTCAACATTGCACAAGCTGGCGCTTTCCACTCACTTCTTACCTGAAGGGTCACAACTGCCTCCTAACAGGCTTCCTCACCTCTAACCCTTATACACACGCCACTCTACTTCAGACTCTCCCTTTACCCACAGGCCAGTCTGACTTCCCTAAAATTGTAGGCCACTGGCCTTCTCAGGAAGCCTCAGTGGCTCCTCGCTGCTTCAAACAATTCCACTTGTCATTTAAAGTGTTTCACAGTCCAGGTCCAATCCTTCCTAGGCAGATTCATCATTACTCCTCCTCTGCCTTGCAGCCACAGTGGCTGCCATCTCCACCCTCTATGTCTTTGCATAGGCTGTCGCTACATCTGGAATGTACCCCCACATATATTCCCAGCCTTTAGAATCTCTACTTTCTTTCAAGGAATAGCTCAAGTGCCACCCCCTAAACAAGGGCTTCCCTATTCCCAACATTACTTTGTGCATATCTTGTGTTTACCTCTGCCTGTCTGTTTTGCTTCCCCTCAGCAGAATGTGGGCTCCCTCAAGACAGGGAATGTTTCATTTTGAGAGAGAGAGAGAGAGAGAGAGAGAGAGAGAGAGAGAGAGAGAGAGAGAGAGAGAGAGAGAGAGGGAGGGAGAGACAGAGACAGAATGAACGGATATCTGGTTTGCCCTGGGGCTTAGTATGAATAGCTAACTCCTCATTCCTCATTCCAACACCACTCCTGCCTCTGAAGGGTCATCCAGCAGCCCACAAACATTCACTGAGTGTCTATAAGATAGATATGTGTACAAGACGCACAGTTCATGCTTCAAGGAGACGCTCTGTTTCAAAGTCATGCTTTCCAGACAAAACAGATCTCTCCTCAGCAGAATGCCTGGTAGGTGCTCCCCTTGCCCTGTTCCTCCTCCCTTTCAGCTGAAGTTTGGCAGCAGAGTTTGAACAGTATAGAAGAATGGGCCTTGGTGGGCTTGGAGACCCCACGAGGGAAAGAACCAAGATGCCCTGTAAATGGGCCCTGCTGCTGGTCAAGCTTAGTGAAAGGGGCATCGCATGCTCCCTGTCTGTTCAGGCTCCCCCTGTGTGTGGCATCATGAACACCCTGCTTTAGGGTACTGTAAAATAAGGACAGTTACGTTCTGTTCTGCCAGCTTGCTGCCAGCATCCTGGAGCTTTACTCAAAGAGAGTCTCGGGTCCTCCCCAATGCAGGGAGGTCCAGGATGATGTGAAAGAGAAAGAAAATGGAAAGTAGGCTCTGTAGGCTGAGAAAGGCCTGCAGAACCAGCCTCATCCAAAGGAGCGAACACGCAAAAGCAAGTCTGAATGCTTTAAAAACTCTATTTGGTACGGGCCATTCGACTGCTGACAGAGTTTAGTCAAAGATAGATATATATTTTAAAAAGTCTCTTTAACATTTAAATATATTTCAATATGAATGTCTCACAGAACAAAAAAGTCAAGTCTTTCCATCACAAATACTGCAGCATTAAAATAAACACTTACCAAAATAAACAATATGAGTGATATACATATATATATATACGTTTGTGGGTATAGTCTATCGAGTTAGCCATATTGTTGCTTTGAGTCACAAAAGCACAATATAAATACAGAATCTGATTGGGACTCCATTTCCCCTGCTGTAATAAAAATACATTCTTTACCACTGACAATAAAGCTAGTGCAAGTGTAGGGCAGGCAGCCCCCCTGGCCCCCAAGGGGCTGCTCACTTGGCTGGGACTTCATACTTAAAAATGACACTGAACAGCCGACCTCCAAGCCGATCAGCCAGCCAGGAGTTCTTGATGACAGCGAGCTTGAGGCTCTCGCAGCGCAGGGCCGCATAGTAGTTGGTATGGATGGCGCGGCCCATGCCCTCAATGATCACCAGGTCTGTGCTGCGCTCCCGAACCAGCACTGCCAGCCCTTTGTCTAGACGGCTGCAAGGGAAGAAAAGATCATGGTGAGCTGGGTACCCAACAGTGATTTGTGTGTGCTTACGATGAGCTGTCCCTTCACCAGCACCTGCAGAACTGACATAAAGCTCCATCTTTTCACTGTCATTAATCTGTACCAAATTCTAAATGTTCCCCTTCTAAAGTGTTCTATCAGTCTAGGAAAGGATTTCCCCTACAACACATCTGAGAAGTACTTGGATGGCCTGTGTCTGAAGACCACCAGCTGAGGGAAGCCCACTGGCCAATGTGGACTTTATTGCCACAAGGTCTTCCAGGCCTCAAGTCTGAATGTGCCTCTTGGCATCTTCTACCTACTGAGCACTTGGATGAGGGCAGCTGCTTGGTCATGTCTCCTTGCTTCCAATCCCATGTTCTGAGACTACCAGCTAGCAAACTGACACATTCAGGTGTTCAAGCATAAGTCATGGTTATAAAACAATGTTTTCAGAGCTAGCAAAAAAAAACTGCCCAAAAGTTAGTGTCAGGTGCTCCCTTTTCCAGGCTGAAATCAGCAGATACTACATAGTGGCTCCAGAGGACTTCCATCACCACAATCTCTCATTCGTTCATTCTTTCTCTCTCCTTCACACACACACACACACACACACACACACACACACACACACACTCTCTCTCTCTCTCTCTCTTCCTCACTTTTGAGATGTGTCCAGCCTCCTCCCCATCTCAATGAAGAGCTAGCCAATGCTCCTAGATTACCTTAGATCTAAGCAGGGTGAACTTGAGCCTGTCTGTACCAAGAGCAGCCTGTCCTCTTTCAATGCGGATCTAGAGGAGACAAAACAGGCCCTTGAATACCACAAGGGAGAACCCATGTAAGCCCTGTAGGATGGTGCAGCAATTCTGTTTACTCAGACACATGAGCCCAGTGCTGCCCACTTACAGGCCCAGGAGGGATACCCCACGCCCACCTGCTGTGGCCCTAGCTGGACAAATCCTGAGGCTGCTGGGAGACCACTCACTGTATGAGAGGGTCCATTGCTGCTATCCGCTCCGCCACAATGAGAGACTCGTTGTAGGTCACATCGTTGAGGGCGGGTCCAGAATTACAGGCTAGTATGACCTGGAGCAAAAAAGGCTATATCAGCACTGAAGCAGCCACTGGAACTGAGGACAAGGTTAATAGGAGCTTCTGCTTAGGCTTATGGAGCAATGGGGATTTCAGTTGCTGGGCACTGAAGGACAAGTCTAGGAGTGGATGACAGCCTTAAGGAAACACAAAAGTCTAAAACTAGGGAACAGAAAGGTCCAGGAGCTCTGTCTGTCCTGCAAGAGTCACCTTAACTTACATGAAACAAAAAGCCAATGTGATACCTAAGAACCCCAGTCTGATCTAGTCCACTACATCCTAAGTTCGGGGGCATGAGGAAATCTCACTGCCAAAAGTAGGACAAGGTCTAGAGGGTCTCGCCTCCCAACTGGGCAGCCACTCGCTCCTCCCAGAGCCCCTTGGTCACCTCACAACTTCAGCACTACAACTGTGGCAGTGAGTGGTACATGTCCTGCTTTGGCCAGAAAAAAGGATCCTCAGTCCTGGGCGGCACACACTCACCTCTGTTCCTCTAAAGAGTAGCTCCCTGACAAAGGGGAAGACTCCCAAAATGATGTCTATTCCACTGTTATCTGCGAAAATTAAGGCACATTTATGAGGGGGACCCTGCAAGACAAAACCAGGATGTTCAGTTTGGAAGAGGAGTTTCTAAATTCAGAAATAATCATCACAGAAGCAGAGAATGCCCAAGGTGGAAGGACCTTAGCAGCCCAATGATCTGACTTCCCAATTCAATCGGCCCTTCAGCAGTGTCTGCAATCTTCTACCAAGGGGGATCTGGTTCTGCCCCTCTGAGGCAGCCCCCCACTTTCGATGGGGCAACTCCAATAATTAGGGTCTCTCTTAACCTCAAACCACAACTTGCCTGCCTGTCCCTTTTCTCTCCCTCCCTGCCCCTGCCCTCAGAGGCCAAGCAGAGCGAGGCTCATTCCTTCTGCCATGTGACATTCCCCCTAGCCCAGGACTAGAAGAAAAAGGGTCAGTCTGGAGGCTGCTTCCCTCTGGGTTAAATAGTCCCAGCTCCTCCCAAATGTTCTCTGATGGCATGGTCTCTAATACCAACTTGGCCATCAGAAACGTCCCACATTATTTCTAACTCTTTTGCGAACTCAGACAAACATGGCCTCTGCACACCAAAGGCTGAGGCTAGAAGGGGAGAAGGAATAAGCATTCATTAAATCCCCGCTATGTGCCAGCTAAGACCTGTGGACGCAAAGAAGGGACATAAACACTGTGACAGGGGAGACAGCACGTGAATCATTAGGCACAAAGAGTAGAAGTACAAAGTGGGTGAAAGTCAGTTGAAAGGGGGGCAACCACAGCTGAGGGAACTGGCAAAGGCCTCCACTGAAGGGGGATCAAACTGATCCTTGAAGGAATTAATGATCACCAGAGTTCACACTTTTATTGGAAAATAAAAAATGTTTTAAAAAAATCTGTGTGTATCCATACACATCCTCACAGGCATGCACAAGGCACAAGTAAATCTGTGCACTCACACACACATTCTCATGTACACATGTACATTCCCCCCCCAACCGAAAATGCACAGTCAGTCGTACCTAACAGACACCCCCTGTTCTTTTGGGGCCGAATCTAAGAATGGGAGAGGCCTTCCAGAGACGCTTCATAGGCCAAGGCCCAAAGGGGAACATCTCGTGCCCAATGTCCAGGGTGGAATCCAGGCCACATGGATCCTTTCTAGGATGCCACATGCTGCCTGCCTGGCCCTTCCCTTCCTCATCCCCTGTCAATGAGGTAAAAGAACAGAAGGGACAGAGAACCCCAGCAGACTAGGTGATGCCCATCCCCAGGGCAGAGCAGCATGCTCTGGGCACAGAAGCCTGGCTCCATCTTGGGTCCATCCCAACAGCATCAGCCCAGCGCTCACTGGCACAGTCTGGACAGTCATGGCCACACACATACCTTCAGCCGCTGTAGCCACTCTCCATAGGAGTCCACTAGCCAAGGACGCTCTAGAGGAAAGAGAGAAGACAGAGCCCTGTTAACAAGACCCTCCTAGCCATCCATGAAGCAACCACAGCTCAGGCTGGGGGAGGTGGGGCTATGCATCTCCTCCACTTGTCTCTGTGGGGCTTGAATCTGTGACTTAGCACATTTTAATGAGGAAGAAGGGAAATTAAGCTGTGGAGAGGCTTTCCAGAAAGTTTCAGCCGTCAGTTAGTCAGTCAGTGCTCAAGGTCAGTCAGTGGGCTATCCCAAAAAGCACTAGCCATCAGTCAATAGGTCAGCAGGTTATCCCAGGCAGCAGTGGCTGTCAGTGGGCTATCCTAGGCTTCTTGTCCTGCTTCTAGCCCTTGTCAGCCTAGGGGATCCATACCTTGTAATTTCTTCTTGGCTTCTTCAAATCCAAACTGTGGCTCAGATTCCAGAACACTAGACAAAGAAAAAAAGCTATGAATAAGAAGCTTATTAGCTCAAGAATGAGACTAAAACCTAAAAGCTGAACCAGCAGAGCCTCCAAGGGCCCGGATTCTGGGCAAGAGGGCTGAGGAGTTAACGGGTGATAGAGCCCACCTCCAGGGGCTGCGCTAGAGGGTCCTACTCTGGACAGATGCAGGGCTATGGGAGACAATGAAGTCTTTCTCTAGTAACAGGAGGCTCCATATTCCAGGGGGCAGTAGCTGATGATTAAATGGCATGTGTCTCTAAGACCTACACAATCCTCAATCACATGCAGAAGACATGCAGGTCATGCTGAGAAGATGGAAAAATCAAATGGCACAGCTGGCCCTCATGTCCTCCTCCACTGATGGAGACAGGGTGGGAGGGCAAAGGAAAGAGGGAGGAGAGGGCTCTAAAAGGGAAGAAAACACCAACACTGATGGATTTTAGGTTTCTTTTAAACCCAGTAAGTTTCAAAAGAAGAAAAAGGTTATAAAGCTCAGATCACTCCCCAAAGCACATTTAGAAGAGGATGACAAGGCAGGATCATTTCAAACCAACAGGAAATGTCATTAGCTTAAATCGAATGCTTTTCTCTAGCTTTGCACACACACTGATGAGAAAAGTTGTAATTCAGTACAAATCTAAGTTGCTTTAACAACTAAAAAGCTATCAGGGAATAAAAACATAAAATTATTACATGTACTAGATAGAAACTAGAAATAAGTGTACTTTACATGGGTTTCTTAGGATGATCACTTACATAATCCTGGGGAACATTTTTAGAGCACTTTTTTAAAAAAGAAAAGAAAATCACCCAGGGCAAAGGCTTTACCAGTGGAATAGATTTCAAAGTGTGCCCCTCCCCAGCATCACAGTGGGTTTCATTCAACTTGTAGCCTGTGACTCAGTGGGTGGAGATGAAAACTGAGTTTCCAACTCATAACAGTCAGGTGTCCGCTGAACTCCAGGTGTTGAATAGTTCAGGACAAAGTCTGAGAGCAGTCCCTTAGCCTACTCCAGGCCAGGCTGACGGGCTGTCTATGTGGGTCTCTATGGCACTGGTGCACCCATGGGTAGGGATGGAGCCAGGCTTGTTTAAAGCATGGCCTTGGCCTCAACAACCATTCCAGACATAGAAGCAGAGGGCGCACAGCGGTGGGAGGGGATGGTCACATTCACACCATTCAATTCAACTGGGGCTTGGGTTTCCAGATGGGCAAGGAAAACCAAAATGAGGGAGGGGAGGGAAGGTGCTTAGAAACGGTGCCGTGAAACATTGAACACCTACTCTGAGACTGCTTTTGCTCCCCAGTCAAAGACATTCCCCGCAAGAAGTCCTTTCACCAGAGCAAACTGCCTCTCCTCCCAGCCTAATGAATCCAAAGATTTGATTACTCTTTGAAAACATTTTAACGCTATGCCATTTTCTTTCTGCTTTACCTGTAGAAAGACATGAGACATTGAATATACAGATGAAGAAATCATCCTTACCCAGCAGCAGACGTTCAGTCCCCAAGACCACTTCCAAGCACTCAAGCATTCTCCTCTAGGTTCATGGCCTCTACTGGACCAACAAGTCACTGTTATCAGTACAGAGCTCAGCACAGGCAAGGAAACAAACACAATGACTGTTCTCTGGGGCCTCATCAAGCAGAGACCGGGGCTGAACCCGTTCTAAGCAAGGGGACCTGCTCTGATGGCATCCTCCCTCCTATGCCCACTGACAAGGCACTGGTGGGCAGAAATACCAACATCCAGACCACATGTTTGTAAAATGGGGGATCTGAGCAGGAGTAACAGAAAAATGCTAAGCCCAGAAGCCCAGGCTTCTGATGGCCACTGGATGCCCCCATGGTTGGGTGTTGGGCTGGGCATGGCAGCACTGAAGGGTAGGGGAGGGAGACAAGGCTGACTGCACTCCCAGCTGCTCTGCTCTTGGCCAGAAAAGTTCATTAGGGCCAGGTCTTCTCTCTCAACCTGACTGAGGGTGTTGGGGGAGTCCCACCTGACGTGTTTCTCACAAGAGCGTCAAAGCTGAGCCTTGTAGGCTGGGGAACTGCCATGTAAATCCAATATTCTTGATTTCACTATGGATGACACCCCCCCAAAAATATACTCCACTTATCCCATTTATTAATAATTAGTGGAAACAGTTCTAAGAGCAGCTGCTATGATTACTCACTCTACATGTAACTTTTAAAATACAGACAACATACACTTCGGCATTCCAATGCCAAACACCTTTTCCAGCAGCATAATCATCCACACACTAGGGGATTGTGCCCAGCAAACGGGACAAGAGCTGGGGGTGCTGTCTCAGGGTGAAGCCCCAAAGGGCTGGGGTTAGCTCAGAGTCCACATATCAGTCACAGCAGCCTTTAGAGGCACTGCTGGTCAATCCATTGCCAGAGAAGCAGTATTTCTCTCTGCCTTCATGCACTTGGCTTGTTCTGGGGATCAGAAGGGGGGCTTAGGTAACTCAATATTCCCCAGCAGAGCCAGAGGCCTCATTTCACCCTAAGAATCCCTACTGAGATCTAGCTGGCTCTCTCTCTCTCTCTCTCCTCCTCTCCTCTCTCTCCGCCCTCATTCCTCCCCCCTACCTGGTCATCTTGGGTGTAAGAGTACCCCACACAATACCTCTACGTGATCTATGGGGGAAATCACCATGGCGCCTTCAATCCACAGGCTTTCAGCAGACACTGCCAACAGAGAGGGCCGACTTAGTTTGGGGGGGGAGGGTACGGACACTCTCGTGAGCAGCTGCTTAGTTAATGAGGCCAGTCACCAGAGAGCTAATACATTCTTGCCACTGATCAAAACCTGGTGACAGACTAGACGGCCCCCTCGTCTCTCACCCTTTCCCAGTCTGGCAAGTGACCCAGCTCCCTTCATAATCCAAATCAGGCAAATTTGAGAAAACTGAGGAAAAAGTCTGCAGACTTACATTTCTGTCCACCCTGTAAGGAAAGCAGGACTTACTTTTGAATAGGGGTCTGGGAAGTTGAATTCATTCAAACAGTGCTCCCTCGTCTCTAACAGGCTCCTCACTGTCAAGGTTCCATAGGCACTAAAGAAAAGACCAAGAGAGATTGGATGAACACTCAGAGCCAATGCTGCTGGGTGTGGCAACCTGGCTTGGAGCCCCTTGGATGTGAACAACCTGACTCACCCACCTTTGTGTTCTACCGCCTGTAAGCAGGGACCTTGGTGAAATAGTTGGAATGATTTAATTTGGATAAAAACAAACACTTGTTTCAGGCATAAACCAGAGTGATGCCAAGGGATCTGAGGAGGTGCAGCCAGGGAGAGCACCAGAGGTGACCCCACCCCAGCTGCATGAATTCCAGGCCCATGGCCTCCAGGAGCCCCCCTGGAATGACTAAAGAGCATCTCAGGCAGCCCACTCCAGCCAGGAATGCTGCAGGGATGCTATTACCAGACCAAAAGGGGGTCACTGTCCATTTCCTCCCATGTGGCTCCAATTGCCACACAGAACTCTCTTTCTTCACCCCCTCTTCTCTCTATGTTGTCTTTCCTGTTGGCATGAGAGCCTCTTGAGGGCAAGGACTGCATTTCTTTCTGTCCTTATAGTCTTGGGCACTTTGCGCAGTGGCTGGCACACAGTAGTTGCCATTTATATAGAGCTCTAGAGCTGACCTCATTTGACCCTCACAACAACATATCTTTTACCCCCATTTTACAGATGAGGAAACTGAGGCAGGCAAAGTTTAAGTGGCTCACTCAGTGTCCCCTGAGTGTTCAGTGTCTAGGACCTCTTCTGAGTTTGGGTCTTGCTGACCCCATCTGTGCACTGCACCCAGTGGTCTCATGGTAGGGACTGAATAACAAAATGGCAACAACCATACTGGTGCTTCTTGCTTCAAAGGTGGTCAGAGACAAAGAGCCAAGAACCCTTGAAGGTCTCCTGAAATGGGAATCTTCATGGGGAAGTTGCTCATGTTCCCTCTTTTATTTGCTCAGTCACCATTAAAAAGGGATGGAAAGGGAAAGACAGTCTAATAATCATGTGATGTACCTTAAAGGAAAATGATTTATCAGTGTCATCTGACACTGATAAATCATAGTCCTAGACAGTCTAGGACAGTCGTGATTGGCTATTTCTGCCTTGAAAGACAATGGTCTGGGGTCACCACTTCATGCAGATCTGCTGAGGCCCAGAGCTGAGCAGCCCCCAGAGTTCAGAGAGCCAGGAGTGCACTGCCATCTGGATGACAAGGCAGGAACTAGGGTAGGTGCAGAACAGGAAAGAACAGTCTGGGACTGGACTCCTGCCTGGGACCAGAGAAAGCAATGTTGTATGGGGAACCATGCAAGGGCTTACAACGGCTGATGTCTTAGCGTCTGAAGCTTATTCCAGTACTTCTGTCGGAATTTTTCAGCACGTTCAGCTGCATCAATGGAATCTGGCTGGCTGGCTATAGCCCGATTCACAACCTAGGAGAGACATAAAATCATTTCAAAATGAGAGTGTTCTTCATCCCACAGGACCCAAAGTGGCTGCTCCCATGAGGACTCCAAATGGCAGTGTTGGCCAGACATCCCTTTGCAAGGAAGGTACCCCAAGGGTGCTGAAAACAGAAAAAAAGGCCCATGAACTCCAAACATCCACAATAGCAACAGTACAGAACCAGAGATCTTTCAATTGCATGTTGGCCCAACATGAATGGGATACTACACAGGAGAAAGTGTATGAATTGATGCCAAGTAAACTAGGCAGAGTCAGGAACCCATGATGCCAATGAGGTAAACAGAAAGAAGGGTAATAATATTCTGAACAGAATCAGAAATCTGGAAAATCAGAAATGCCACTGACCCCAAAAAGAAAGATGGGTGTAGAACAGGGAAGGAAGGCTGGACTTGGGGATGTCCTACTTTTGCTGGGAATCACCTGGTCCAGGTAGGCTCTACCCATGGTCCTGAATCAGCAAGTGGTGACTGCTGGGACCCCAAGAAGGACTACCGTGCGCAAACTGTGGACTATTTATTACACAGAGTTAATGAAAGCATGCCAAGCTAGGCCTCCCCAGCTGGAGACCTTGGGTTTAGTCCTAGCTCAGGCACCATCTTGCCAAATGACCTCAGTTCCTTCTCCTCTCTGGGTCTCAGTATCCTCATCTGTAAAATGAGGGAATCAGACTCTGCGACTCTGTATTACACTCTTTAGATTCCTTTTTGCCAAAGGTGTCATCTCATCACCATGAGAGAGAGAATTAATGCTTTTTGTTGGCCATTCTTGCAATGACTTATTTAAGACCCAAGTTCAAATACAACCTCAGACACTGACCAGTTTCTGTGTACTTCAGGTTGCTCAACCGTAAAATGGGGACAATGACAACACCCACCTGGAAGGGTTAGTGTGAGGACCAAATGAGATAACACTGCAAAGTGCTCAGCACAATGCTCAGCACATAGCAGGTTTATTCTTCCTGCCCGCCCTCCCTTATCTAAAGTGATCTGCTTCTGACATGGGTTCTATAAACCTGTAGTCAATTAGGAGCAGAAGAAGTTCATTCTGGTGCCACTTCCTGTAGAACAGACAGAGGAGGCCAAACCTAAGCCTTCCCTTGGGACCATCTTGGACATACAGAGAGCACAACTGACCACACAATCAGCTCTTGCCACTACTGGAATGGAAACTCATTGGGAAAGGGGCTGCTTCACTCTTTTTCTCTGGATCCACAAACCCTAGCAAGAAGCCTGGCACACAGAAGTAGCTTAATCAACATTTTGTGACTGCTTGGCTGATTCAAATCCCCAAGTACATACACCTTCACCAGCTCCCCCTTCTGACTGAAGACCCCCTGCTGGGAGATGCTGGCCAGCAATGGAGTGACCATAACCAAGGGGAGGGGAACAGTTAGCTCAGCAGGAAGCTACCTGGAGCTTGGTCCCCGCCTTGGCATTACTGACATGCACTAACCAATGGAATACACCTCCTTTTTGAAGTCTTTTCTCATCCAACAGGTTGAAATTAGCCTCATTCAAGAGGCAGAATATTTACCAAGAAACACCACTATCTGGCTTCCGCAATCCCCTGCAATCCACATTTGGCTGTATCATTCACCAGGCCAGGAAGCTTATAGCAAGAGTTCAAACCAACAGGAAGACCCGTTGCAAGGAAATGATGCTTTGGAAAACAACAGAAACTCCACAGAGGCCCAAGGGACCTACTTTCTCAGTGTCACCGGAGTCTTCATTCTCCTCTCCTAACAAGAAAAAGAGCTCAAAGGCATTATTTATTATTTCCAATTTTCTGAGCACTTACCCCATCAAGTGTTTCCTCAAAGCAGGTAAGCCAGTATTTCCGGGCCATGGCATCATCTGTGAGGTCAACTGTGTCAGGAATATAGGAAGACGGGTCTAAGAGGAGGGGTAGATCAACCAATGGCCTTTCTAATCGATCCATTTCCAGCAAATCAAACTGGGGAAAGAGAGAAGAAGAGCCCCAAAAGAGATTACTTAGGTATTTTGGTCAAAAGACCAACCCTCTCATTTATAGTTTTAAAATTATGAGTCTTCCACAGAAGAAAAAAAAAGAAAGTTGAATTTTGTATTCTTACTTTGTGCCATAGCAAGGAAATTATACTCTAACTTCTTAAGTTCAGAATTAAAAAAAAGACTTGATGTATTTTGCGTTATGTTACTCCAAAGACTTTTTCCATATTGATGCCACCAAGCAAGAAATCTACTTGACCTTCAGAGTATACTAATGCCTCCCACTAAGATGTTTCACTGGAGAACAGAAGTGAGCCTAGGGCTCTAAATGACTTTGCCAGCACAGCACAAGCCTGCTTAGCTGGACTTTAACACAAACCCAAAAACAAAATGAGTCCTTCTGGCCCAAGGACTGTCCCTACTAGGTACGAGCTGCCCATGAGCTCAAGAAACTCTTCTGCTGACATCCAGAACAAGGGGTAGTGAAACTGATCATTTATTAGTGTGATCACCACATGTCCCTCGTTTTCTTTGGTAATATTCTGTGTCTCATTTTCTGGTCCTGAGCAGGGGTTCCTAGGTTTCCCTGGATCGCCTACTGCCTGCAGGGGATCAGTGATAGCAAAAGAATCAGAACCCTGGGCTGGAGGGAATCCTTCAGTCTGGCTCTCAAAGGGTGGTAAAAATCAATCACGAACCTCTGAAATAATTAAGTGATTTACACGAAGTCTTTCATCTAGTCAGCCCTGAGAATGCTACCTGACACCTCAGAATCATTCAATAACTGCTTCTTTGTTAAGGAAGCTGAAGCACTATCACATGCAATCTCAACAAGTTCTAGGTTAATTTGGGTTGGATTTGGCTTCAACTACATTCCCATTTTGGCACGTGGAAAGGCCTTTATTTCACAGGTATGGTAATATTCAATTCACAACTTAGTTGCTATGACCATCCTTCTTTGTTTTTCTATGCATGGGGGTCACTTGTGCTGAGTTTCCTTGGCCACAAAAGCAATGCATCATTTTGGAAATGGTTATTCAATAAACCTGTGACAGCCCATGAAATTGGTGATTTCCACCATGACAGAGCTGTGAAATCAGCCATCTTGTCATTGATTAACACCCAGTCCTAGCTGGGTGACACAGAGAAAAGTTCAAAAAAGGCATTGTCCCTTGTTCTTCACTTGCTGTAACCATCTCCCAGGTCTGCTAAGGCACGCCCATTAGTCAAATGCCTTCAGGAACCAGCAGAGTCCAGCCCATGTCTGGGCGTGGCTGGTGGGCTGGGCCTCCTTGTGAATGTGAGCCTGTGGACCTCTACTGATCTACCCAGGGCCTCAGCAAAAATGGGCAGGGTAGAGATACTGGGAGAAAGACAAGAAACACAGGAGGGATGAAATGGAGGCAAATGAACCCTACAGACAGAAATACTTCCATGGCAGAAGGCACTGGACTAAAAGTAAGGGAGACCTGGAATCCAGCCACCAACCCACTGTGTAATGATGATAACTAGAATCAATAAAGCTAGCCATTCAGTCACTGACCCTGGAGAAACTCCCAGCAGGCTAACAGGGAGTAACTGAGCCCAATTGTATAATACAGAAACTCAACTATGCTCAAACCTGGATCAGGTACACACTGAGCCCAGAACGGGAAGGCAGTGAAAAGACCTCTCTATGTATCACACTACTCTGGAGAAAACAAAAGTTGCAGACCACCCAGACTGAACTTCAAAAGAAGCAGCAGAATATCAAAGGGCACGTGCTCAGGCCAAACATTCTAGCCTACCTCCCAGAGGTGAGCAGAGCCCAACGTTAACATGAAATCCAAAGTCAAGAAGGAGACCAGCAAACAAACAAGTAAGAATGTCACCATGGAGAGCTATTACGGGGACAAGAAGCTCCAAGACACACTTAGAAGACAATGACTTGGAAACATATGTAAGCAAAGCCTCAAAGAAAAAAATGCAAACTGGAGTAAGTCCAACAAAAATTCCTAGGAGAGTTAAAGAAAGAAATTTTTAGGAATGGGGGAGGGGAAAGACTTTAAAAAACAAATAAGAGAGGAAAAATCCGGAAAAGAAATGAGAGTAATACAAGAAAATTGTGAAAACAGAATGAACAGCTTTGTAAAACAAGCACAAAATCTCACTGAAGAAAATAATTCCTTAAAAATTAGAATTCTTCAGGTGGAAGATAACGATTCCATGAGATGTCAGGAAACAATACAACAAAGTCAAAACTGAAAAAATACAAGAAAATGTCAAATATAGGAAAAATTACCAGAAAATAGACTAAGGAGAGATCATTTAAGAATCAAGGAACTACCTGAGAGCTCTAAACAAAAAAAGGACCTAGACATCGTCTTTCAAGAAATTATAAAGGAAAACTGCCTAAATATCTTAGAACTAGAAAGCAAAATAGGAATTGCAAGAATCTATCAGTTACCTCCTGAAAGAAATTTCAAAATTAAAAATCTCAAGAATAAATGAAGTCAAAATTCAGAGCTTCCAGATCAAAAAGAAAATGCTACAAGAAGCCAGAAAGAAAGAATTCAAGCACTGCGGACCCACGGTCAAGATCACACAAGATGTAGCAACCACCACTACAAAGGAATAAGGCTATTCTGGAAGCCAAAATAAGATCTAGGGTTACAACCAAGATTAACCTACCCAGTAATACTGAGTGAGACCGTACAGGGGGAAATGGCTATGCAGTGAAAATGAGGACTAGAAATGAGGAATAGAAAATCTGACATCCAAATGCAAGATTCAAGAAAGGCATAAAAAGGTCAATGTGAGTGAAAAATTACAAGGGACTAAAATAAAGTTAAACTGTTTACATTCTCATCTGGCAACCCCTTAAAACTTATCACCGGGGGCTTCAGAGCAAGTTGAACTAGAAGGCCTGGGTGTGATTCCAATAAGACTGGATGTTCTCAAAAGAAGAACAGAAGGGTATGGAAGAGGGGAGAAAAGGAGGGGAAGAATGGGAAAATTATCTCATGTAAATGGAGAGTGAAAGGAAGAGTTTACAATGGAGGGGGTTGTGGGGGAAGAGGTGAGAAACATTTGAACCTCACTCTCATTTGAATTGGGTCAAAGAGGAAAGAATACAGTTTGGTACAAAAATTCATTTTACCAAACAGGGAAGTGGGAGGGAAAGAGGTGGGGAAGGGGGTGGAGGAGGAGAATAAAAGAGAAAGAAGATTAAGGGAAGAAGTGGTCAGAAATAAAGAGGTACAACGTAAAAAAGAGAAGGATCAGTACAAGAGAAAAAGGATGAAGGGAAATATACAGTTAGCAACCATAACTGTGAATGTAAATGAGATGACCTCACCTATAAAATGGAAGAGAATACCAGAATGGATTAGAAACAAGAATCTGTGCTTTGCTGACAAGAAACACACTTGAAACATAAAGATACAGAGTTAAAATAAGATGCTGGAGCAGAATCAATTCTGCTTCAACTGAAGTTAAAAAGGCAGAGGTAGAAATCATTATCGTGGGAAAAGCTGAGCAAAATTAAACCTAATTAAAAGAAATAAACAAGTAAACTACATTTTATTAAAAGATACTATAGATAATAAATTAATATCAATTTGGTACATATGTACCAAATAGCATAGTATCTAATTTCTTAGAGGAAAGTGAAATGAGTTGCAGTAAGACAGCAAAAATGTAATAGTGGGGTGCTACAATTTTCATACCTAAATTAATTTTACAATAAAATAAGCAAGAAAGAAGTTAAAGAGCTAAATACAATTTTAGAAACATTAGATAAGATAGACCTCTGGAGAATGTTAAGTGGGAATAACACCTATCCCACAGCTATGCAAGGCATCTTCAAAAAAACCAGATCATTTATTAGGATATAAAAATTTTACAGACAAATGCAGAAAAGCAGACATACAATGCATCTCATTATGAATACAATAAAAATTACACTCAATAAAGGGTTTTAGATACAGATTAAAAATCAATTGTAAACAACATGATCCTAAAGAATGATGTGTAAAAAAACCCATAGATACTATCAATAACTTCATTAAAGATAATAACAGCAAGACAAAATACCAAAGCTTATGGGATGTAGCCAAAGCAGTATGTAGGGAGAAATTTATATCTCTAAATGCTTTACATCAATAAAAGAGAAAAAGAGCTCTTCAAAAAATTAGGCATATAACTAACAAAATAAAGAAGCAAATTAAAAACCCCCAATTAAACATCAAAGTGGAAATCTTGAAAATCAAAGGCAAGATTAACAATTCTGAAAGTAAAAAAAAAAACTGAACTAATTAATAAAAGTAGAAGCTGTTTAAAAAATAGTAAAATAGATAAGCCATCAGTTAATTTGATTTTTTTAAAGAAAGAAAATCTAATTACCAGTACCAAAAATGAAAAACATGAGTTCACAATGAATGAAGATGATATAAAAACATCAATTATTAAGAGCTACTTTTCCCAACTGTATTTCAATGAAACTGACAATTTTTTTGAGGGAGGCAGACAATCAAAGTTAAGTAAGTTGCCAAGGGTCACAAAGCAAGTAAGTGTCAAGTGTCTGAGGTCGGATTTGAATTCAATTCTTCCTGACTCCAGGACTGGTGCTCTATCCATTGTGTCATCTAGCTGTCCCTGACAAGTTTATCAAAAAAGATGAATATTTACAAAAATATAAATTGCCCAGATAAACAGTAAAGGAAACAGAGTACTTTAATAACCCTATCTTAGAAAAATAAATTGAAAAAGCCATAAATGAATTCCCTAAGAAAAAACCCCAGTACCAGACAGACTTATAAGAGAATTCTACCAAATAGTTAATATTTAATTAATTATAATACTACACAAACTGTTTGGGAAAATGAGTAAAGAAGGAGTTCAATCAAATTCTTTCTATAGTCTTTATACTTAAAACTAGAGAAAGTAAAAGCAGAGAAAGAAAACTATAGATCAATTTCTCTAACGAATATTGATAAAAAAATTTTAAATAAAATATTAGTAAGATTACAGCAATATATCACAAAGAACATATACCATGACCAGGATGAATTTATATCAGAAATTCAGGGCTGGTTCAATACTAGAAAAATTCTATTTTTTACCATATCAACAATAAAAATCATAATTACATCAATAGATACAAAAAAAGTATTTGACAAAATATAATACATATTCCTATAAAAAAACGTAAAATGACAAGTATTAACTATATAAAATCAAGAACAAACGAATCAGGAAGAGATAAACTAGAAACCTTTCCAGTAAGATCACAGGTGAAACAAGGATACCCATTATCACCATTGCTACTCAATATTTTACTAGGTCTATATCCCAAAGAGATCAACTGTATTAAAATACTTATATAGTAGCTGTTCTTGTGATGGCAAAGAATTGGAAACTGAGGGAATGTCCATCAACTGAGAAATGGCTGAACAAGTTGTGGTATATGATGGTGATAGAATATTATTGTGTTACAAGAAATTAGGAAGGGCATGACTTCAGAGAAACCTGAAATGACTTGTATGAACTGATGCAAAGTTAAATGAACAGAACCAGGAGAATAATTTTCACATTAACAATAATGCTGCAAAGATAAATAATTCAGAAATACTGTGATCGACACAATGACCTCCCACAATTCTAAAAGACTCCTAATGAGACTCATATCCATCTCCAGATAGAAAACTAATGGAAAGCAGAGCACAAACTGAAACACTTTCTTCTTTCTCTTCACTTTTTTCAGCTATGGCTAACGCAGAAATGTTTTACATGACCACATATTTGTAATGGGTTTTGTTTTTCTAGCCTTCTCAGTGAGTGGGGAAGGAAGAAAATTTCAAACTGAAAAAAAAATTAATTTAAAAAACATTTTTTAAATAAGTTAAGATGGCCAGGCTGATGTTTCTCCTTACAGCCTAGATAGACAATCAACTGATACTAGAGAAGCTTTATTAAACCTGAGACTCCGGGACTTCTAAGAGTATAGCAGAGAGCAGAGAAATGTTCAAAGCATCCTGCACAGAGGTGTGCTATTAAGGGAAGAGCTATAATGACAGATGGTCAGGGTCTGACTAGAAGTCACTTGACAAAATGAAGATTTCAAGGGAGAGCCAGCCCAAGAGCTCCTGCAAAGGCTACCCTTGGTCCCCATTCCAAATATATGCTCACCCTATTCCCCCATCCTAATATAGCATTTAATCTACTGAGGATGCAAATACTGTGATTCAAAATAGGGATAGGGGATGTTTTAAAACTGCTCCCCAATGTTCTGGGTGTGTTTATCCCCCGCAAGATGACTGTCTTAGACTGACATTCTCTAGAGGGCATAGACCCTGTAAAACACACCCCAAGGCCAAGGAAAACAGGGACGTAACTTATTTCTAAGTAAGCTTGACTCGCTCCAAGGACTGTCATGCTATAGTTAACTTTTAAGACAGATGAGAGAAAGTGACTTAAAAATAGGGAGGTTGAGATAATTTCAAAATATGTTAATACATTCCACTTCCAAATGGGGGACCGATCACAGTAAAAACCTGAAGAGAGAAGAAGCCTAAAAATCCTATGCTGGCTTAACATTAATGTCAACAGAGACTGCATGGCTAGGATCATCAACCTCCTTCTCCCATTTTACAGATGAGGAGCTGAAGCCCAGAAAGGACATAACACACTGAAGGTCACATAGCTACTGAGCATGAGGCTAGAACCCAGATTTCCCACCTCAGAGCCCTGTCAGGAACACTGACGCTGCCTCCCACTAGGGCATCCCCCAAGGGACTCACAGTGCCACTCCGAGCTCTCTGCATGGGATACAGTTCTGGGGATGTGCTCATCAGACCAGAACTTCCAGCGTAATTCTCTCCCCAGCTGTACTGGTTAGGATCTAGAGAACAACAAAAGAAGGTGATGAGTCCTAAAACACAAGGGCTCCTAGAACATGCTACAAACCCAAGGAACACAGGACCAGCACAAAGACTGCCTCAAGTCTCTGAAACTCAGATCTGTGAAAGCATCCACAAACATCTAAGGAGCCCAATTCTGCTTGCTCCAAAAAGAAGGGAATGTGTCCCGTTTTGGTTGTTCAGTCGTTTTTCACTCATGTCCAACTCCTTCTACAGATGATGAAATTGAGGCAAATGGGGTTAAGTGACTTGCTCAGGTAGCAAGTGTTTGAGGTCAGATTTGAACTCAGGAAGATGAGTTTTCTTGACTCTAGACCCAGCATTCTATTTATGTCACCACCTAGTTACCTTGTGTACCCTGTTTAGGGGATGTCAAATTAGCCAGATTTCTTTAGGGCTAGGCTAAATGTAAGAAAACGTGTTCTTCATGTTAGAAAAATAAACAATACCAGAGAAAACTTCCTGCTGCATTTAAATCAGGAAACTTACAGGGAAGACATTACAGAGGTGGGTCACAGATTTATCTTTAACCTCTGAGAACAATGACTCTTCCAATTTCTGGGAAAATAAGATACCCAATAGTGGAACTAAGTTTTCTAATTTTTTGTAAGGCAGAGCACATAACTGGGATCACTTAAAATACATTTTGCATTTAAGAAGCAGTTTATGACTTTAAAAAATATAGAGAGAATCAGGATGAAAGGCAATTGAGGGCCCCAAACTGATGATGGGAAAAAGACAGCAGAATCTGAGATGTCTGTCATTCTTTTTTACCTCTACTGATGGTTTCTTTTGCCAGGGAAGGGACAGAATGACAGACAGAGAGACAACTATAGGAAGCCCTTGGCAATCACACACATGGAGGCCAAACACAGGAATGTGTCAGCCAAATTCTCACCCAGGCCCCTTGAGAATGATCATAATCAAAAGTACTGTTAAAAAAGGACCTTTCTAGTGGAAAAAAGTCATTGGTATAGGCAAAAAACAGGATGGCCAAGTTCTACAAATTGACCTTAATTCAAAGAATGGAAATGGAAAAGGACAAGGCTTTAGTTTTTCAAACCCCCAAATCCACAACTCTTAACAGCCTGATCATTCCTTGCTGCTGGCACCTTCTGTCCTTGACCCACACCACCCAGGATCCGTTCTACCCTATCCTGCTCTCTAGGCTTCATCAACACATGCCATCCCTCTATATCCACCAACATTTCCAGATACTGCATTAGGAAAAAAAAGAGTAACCCTCTACTCACTGTCTTGTTCTGCTCCTTTTAGGAATGCCCCGATGGCGCCCAGGTAGCCTTCGTGCCTCAGGAACAATGCCTGAACCTCTCCCTGCCACAAGATGAAATATTGCATTGGGATGGTCCCTGATGGCCAGCCAGCATGGGCACTTTGTGCTCACTAGATGGTTTAAGGCAATTACAATACACGTAGGTACCTCGCCTCACACAGTCAATGCATTCCTGAAAAGTTGTGCATGATAGACTTTTGTCAGCTGAAGAACATTTGAACTGCAATAGGGAAGTTTGCTAGTTACAGAAATTCCAAGGTATATCTTTCTGCCAGGCAAAGGATCCATTTGTAAAACAAAATCATCAGTCATCCTATATATCTAATTTGGGGGCTCTTGATATACACAGCTGAAGCTAACCCAAACATAGGGGCATTACAAGACATGAAATGGTCACAGGAGGGCAGCAACTGAAGGCAATAAATGCTCATGCCACTTCCCAGATAGGGCACATCAACGTTAAAGCCATCACCAGTTGGGACCAAAGGGTCACTGCTCAAGCCTCCATAGTGTGGGTTCCAGGTACATGAGGAAGTGTCCTCATTGTCCTTCTGGAGGACTCTTGCAAGGTGCAACAAATCGGAAAGAAGGAATGTGCTGGGTAACTCCCCAGCTTCACAGGCTCCCTAAAGCTTCTCCAAACCAACCCTACTCAGTCACTCAGGGCTCAGGCCATGGGGTGAAGAATTCAATGGCCCCAACTTGTAGCTAATCCAAAAAGGCATCCTCCACTCTTACTCTGCTGCTTCCATATATTTAGAAACACTCAACTCTCTGAGAAGTGATTCTGGGTTAAGGGAAGGGAATAAGGACGGGGTCAAGAATGAATCCCCTAATCCAGCATGGCACCAGACTACAAAAGGGCTTCAGTCTTCATTACCTTGGAGAAGAAGTTAATACTGTAAGTGATTGTGCGCATGGTGACTGGATGGCCCCGAATGAAGAAGCCCCCAAAGTAAACTCTGTCCAGGTTGTGCAGTTTGGCATAGAGACAAGCCAGCTGCCCAATGTCATTGCTGATCATGTGCAGTAAGCTCTTGGACATATCTTCTTTGGAGAACTCTAGGAGAGAGTAAAAACATCTTGGTGCCAAGTCGACAAAGGATACATATGTATGTTCTCTGCTCTTTGGGGACAACAGACACTGTCTTCAGATAGAGGCAAGTACAGGCCATCTCTAGGACAGGCTGTAGCAGTAGTGGTCAGTGCTAACCTTGAAGGGTTTGCAGAGTATTTTATAGATATCCTATCCTCCCAACAACACTGTGATGTAGGTGCTACTGGAATCCCCCTTTTACAGATAGGGAAACTGAGGCTCAGAGAGCTTCAATGACTTGTCCAGGTCACCTAGCTAGTACCTGTAAAGAGGTGGGATTCAAGGACAGCTCTCTCTGCCTCCTAGGTCAGCCCTCCAACATCCCTACATGCTTCTCACTGTGCCTCTTCCCCAACAGAGCACAAGCAGATATGAATCTGCTCTCAGGGAAACTAAAATTCTGACCACAAATGCCTCACACCCAAGTAAGGTTAAACTTTCAGTGAAAATAGTCATCAATTTAAGGAAGGAAAAGGTTATGTGGGTTCACTCTAACAGGTTTCCATTTCCACCTAGTAACTAAAGGAGAAATGCTGCAAGCAAATTTTTTTTTTCTTTTTATAAATCAGAGCATTCTGTAAACAGCAGATGGGAAGGAAATTGCCCCAGACATCTGTACATAATTCCCTGTTAACAATCTTGTGAATCATCATTCAGTTAGCTAGAATGAGTGCAGACTCTGCCTCTGTATTTCTGGAAGAGAAGATCCAATGAGGGTACCTTTATCTGCAGTGGCAGATTTTCCAAAGCTACTGGCTATGAGATTGCCACTGAGCCCCAGGGTCTGGTAGGCCCCACCATAAATATCTCGCACTAACATATCCACATTCGTGTGCTGGCCCTTCGAGGCAAGATGTAGCAGCTCATCAAATTTCTGGAAGGAAAGAAGAGAAGAAATCAAGAATTCACTTAGATTTGGGGGGACAAAGATAGTATGATGAAAAGGACTGTAAGTCCACAGTGCGATGGCTGGGGGTCACAGTGTGAAGGCCCCATGAGCTCAGCCTACCCTCCCACCTCCCTGTCTCATGTCCCTGGATGCCAATACCAATAAGGGTGGCCCAGCTCAATTTACTAGTAATACTGACAAACCTACTGTTTGAACCAACCACCTTTAACATCATTCTCAAGAGAGCATGCAATAATACCCTCCCCCAAAAAGAACTGGGGGTTTGGAGGCACTGGTAAGTGACAAGGACCATAACCATAAGCTACTGAGAAGTGACTTTAGGATGGGGGGAAAAAACTCTCAAACCCCAAGCTGCAGAGCTCATATTTATAATGTCCCTTTCCCTCAACAAAGAAGGAAAACCCACAGCCCTCCACAAGGCTTCTGATACCTTTGTCTTGGTGAGCAGGGCTCCAAGTCCCCAGAAGGTGCCACCTCCAATAGAGCTCCCACCAATCCACTCAAATTTGTCCTCCGTCTCCACCTAGCAGGCAAAATCAGGGCAGGCTGGTTAACACTGCTGTTCAATAATGGTTCAGCTGATCAGTAAGTGACATATCAGTAAGTAGACAGTGAGCATGGGGCTCTGAATGGGCCATAGGCTGGGGGCTGGAAGGCAGTGGCCCAGAGAGGCTGCTTCTTTATTAACTGCTTTGCATTAGTAGGGAAAAGGCAAACAGCTAAGGAAGTAATGCCCCACTGAATGCCACACCACTCCCACCCCTGCTGTCCAGAGACAATAAATCTAGGCCTCGGAGCTAAGCAGAGGCTCAGCTTGAAGACTCAAAGACTGTCATGTTGGCAGAGAGAAGGCCATGGCGTCATGGAGAAAAGAAGGCTTGGCTTCCCTTTGTATTTCAGTTGGAACAGCCCTTTACATATAGCAGTTCATGTGAGCACCACAACAATCCTGGAGAGCAAAGGTTACTCCTCCTACTTCGTAGCTGATGAAGCAGAAGGGCAGTCCTGCTCAAGGTCTCATAGCTGATGCAGTGGGGCCAAAAACAGCGCCCCTACAGGAAGGCCCTGCAGAGCAGTCAACAGCCTCTCCTCTGAGCCCCATGTCAGGATGCAGATGCAAAAGATGACTGAGTTAGGCCCCTCCCTACTGAACCAGTGGCCTGCCTCTTGTGCCCTTCACTCACCTTCACAATGGAAACTCCGGAGCCAATGTTGACAAGGAGGTATGGGAAAATGTTAGGGTGGTTGGTCTGAAATCGGAATTCAGGATCAGCATCTTTCTGATACATGAATGCCTCATGGGGGATATTCTTTAGCACAAAATTACACCCTTTTATCAGGCAAGTCATCACATCTTCCTTATCAACTCTGAAAAGGAAAACAAGCACTGTTTCAAGAGGTTAGTCCTTAACTTGTCTGTGTGTGTGCGTGTGTGCGTGTGTGTAGGGCAGAGATACATAAGAGATGGAGAGAAGACAGAGACAGGTGAATGGATGGGTGGACAGATAAACAGATCAATATATAATGCACGGAGAGATAAATAGATGACATAGAGAGAGACAGATGGATGAGTGGATAGTAAATAAATATAAATAGTTAAAGAGAAATATAAATAGACAGTAAATCAATCAACAGACAGATATATAAAAAGTAGTCACTCTAAATCCTGCTAAATGCTGACCCAGGGGAGCAAATTTCTGAAGAGGGACCTACTCAAGTGATACCAAGACAGAGGTTTCTGAGAATATGGTTCTGTGGCTTAAACTTGTGTCTCTGCTTCTCCATGATGCTTCATCGTCAATGCAGGAGACTTTCCAATACAATAACTGACTCAGGCACCAGTAATATAAATGATCCGAACCTCAAGGGTTGACATTTTTAGGGAAACTCAGGTCCACCCACGGTAGAAAATATTTCTCATCTTTTCTACGTTTTGTTTGCAAATAGAACTGCTCTTTCAAATCTGGGAGAAGATTCTGGGAAGATGGTAGAGTAAATCAGAAAACTTTCAGTTCCCCAAATTCCCTCCACACACACATACAAAAAAACAAAACAAACCAGACCATCACGTCAGAGCAGCAGAAATAAATGTGGGGTAAAGCAGTCCTTCTCCTAAGACAATCTGAGAAGACCCCAAGAAAGACCTGACCTCCAGGGGCTGAAGTCTGGCCTTCGAGGAGTCCAAACACACCCAAGCAGACTCTGCAGCATCAACAAACAATGAGCCCTACGGGCAGTTGAGATAAGAGGCAGTCTCAGCCTTAGCAACTTTCATTTTGCAGACAGTGGGGTGGGGGGGTCTGATGGATGAACAGGAGAAGACTGAAAGACTTTTCACTGCTGAGGGAAACCAAACACAGTCAGACTCGTCCCAGGCTGTGGCTGCAGAGAGAAGGAATTGGCACCTATCTGGTAAGTGCAGCAGTGAGAGGCAAGGACCATGTTCACTGTAGGCAAATGCTGGAGAGTAGAATGCTTGGTTTCAGCTCAGGGGGAGAGAGGACAGCTGGCACTGAAGTGATGGCAGGGAGTAAGATAATATGTGGGACACTGTGACAGAGGGCCCTAGACCTGGCATAGAAGTGGAGAGCAGCCCAATGTTGAACCCCTAGACAGACCTCAGAAAATAACTGTAAGAAGGTCCTGAGCCTTGGGATATCATTCCTCATTCCTCAAGACTACAACATGATTGCACTAATAACTGGCAAAAACAAAATAAAACAAAAGTAAATAAATAAAAATGATTAAGCAAAGGAGAAAGAACTCAACCACAGACAGTAACTATGGGGATAGAGAAGATCTTGATTCACATTCATAGCAAAATGACAGAGCGAAAAAAGGCACTCCTTTTCCAATGAGAAACATTAAATGGTGCTGAGCACAAAGAAAATTCTTAGAAGAATTCAAAAAGGACTTTAAAAATCAAATAAGAGAGACTGAGGAATAATTAGAAAAAAAATAAGGGGAGGAGCCAAGAAGGCGAAGTAGAAAGACTCCCATATGCTAGCTCTGAATCCACAGCCCATAAATTTCCTGTAAAAAGAATTCCCCACAAATTCTGGAGCAGTGGAACCCGCGCAGAAACACAGTGGAAGAGATTTCTGTTCCAGAGAGCCCTGGAAAGCCATCCCCAGGGGTCCATCGCGCTCCGGACAGCGGAGCCCACCCCTGAGCTGCCCTGGGTGTGCGGCAGATCTGAGCAGGCTTCAGGGACGGAATCTCCGGCAGCCTTGAAGGTCCCTCCGCCCACAGGCGCTACAGTTCAGTGATAGAGACTTCTGGGCTGGCCGAGAGGGGAGCGGGATGTCACCGTGACTCGGACCCCATCGGGAGGCAGCAGAGGAGGGAGTGGCAGAGGCAGCGGTGGCCCGGAACTCCCGGAGCAGCAGGCAGGAGCTCAGGGCCATTACCGAAGGTCTCCCCATAAACCCCCTGAGGGAACTGAGCCTGGGAGATGGCCCTGCCCCCACCTGAGCACCAGAACTTAAGCTCACATTGAATAGCGGCCATTCCCACAGCGGAAAGCCCTGAGGCTGGAAAGCAGCATTTGAATATCAGACCCCAAGCACTAGCTGGGCAGATCTAGGCAGGGATGGAGAGGAATCTCAGAAGTCAAGTAACTGGCTGGGAAAATGCCCAGAAAAAGGAAGCAAAATAAGACCATAGAGAGCTACTTTCTTGGGGAAGAGATGTTCCTTCCTCCTTTCATTTCTGATGAGGAAGTACAATGCTTGCCATCAGGGAAAGATGTGGAGGTCAGGGCTCTCTATCCCAGACATCCGACGTGGATATCCGGTGGGCTCAGGCCATGGAAGAGCTCAAAAAGGATTTTGAAAAGCAAGTTAGACAGGTGGAGGAAAAACTGGGAAGAGAAATGAGAGAGATGCAAGAAAAGCATGAAAAACAGGTCAATACCTTGGTAAAGGAGACCCAAAAAAATGCTGAAGAAAGTAACACCTTGAAAGATAGGCTAACTCAATTGGCAAAAGATGTTCAAAAAGCCAATGAGGAGAAGAATGCTTTCAAAAGCAAAATTAGCCAAATGGAAAAAGAGGTTCAAAAGCTCACTGAAGATAATAGTTCTCTCAAGATTAGAATGGAACAGATGGAATCTAATGACTTTCTGAGAAACCAAGAAATCATAAAACAAAACCAAAAGAATGAAAAAATGGAAGAGAATGTGAAATATCTCATGGGAAAAACAACTGACCTGGAAAATAGAACCAGGAGAGACAATTTAAAATTATGGGACTACCTGAAAGCCATGATCAAAAAAAGAGCCTAGACATCATCTTTCATGAAATTATCAAGGAAAACTGCCCTGATATTCTAGAACCAGAGGACAAAATAAGTATTGAAGGAATCCATCGATCACCACCTAAAAGAGATCCAAAAAGAGAAACTCCTAGGAACACTGTGGCCAAATTCCAGAATTCTCAGGTCAAGGAGAAAATATTGCAAGCAGTTAGAAAGAAACAATTCCAGTATTGTGGAAATACAATCAGGATAACTCAAGATCTAGCAGCTTCTACATTAAGGGATTGAAGGGCATGGAATAGGATATTCCAGAAGTCAAAGGAACTAGGACTCAAACCAAGAATCACCTACCCAGCAAAACTGAGTATAATACTTCAGGGGAAAATATGGTCTTTCAATGAAACAGAGGACTTTCAAGCATTCTTGATGAAAAGACCAGAGCTGAAAAGAAAATTTGACTTTCAAACACAAGAATGAGAAGAAGCATGAAAAAGTAAACAGCAAAGAGAAGTCAGAAGGGACTTACCAAAGGTGAACTGTTTACATTCCGACATGGAAAGACAATATTTGTAACTCTTAAAACCTTTCAGTATCTGGGTAGTTGGTGGGACCACACACAGACGTATGCACACACACACACACGCACACACACACATGTACATGTGTGCATGCACACACACATACACACATGCACGTACACACAGAGACAGAGAGCACAGAGTGAATTGAATAGGATGGGACCATATATTAAAAGAAATTAAGGTAAATGGTGAGAGAGAAATGTAGTGGGAGGAGAGAGGGTGAAATGGAATGGGGTAAATTATCTCTCAAGAGGCAAGCAGGAGACTTGTTAGTGGAGGGAAAAAGAGGAGAGCTGAGAAAAAAAACATGAAGTTTACCCTCATCACATTCAACTAAAAGAAGGAGTAAAATGCACACTCATTTTGGTATGAAAACCTATCTTACAGTACAGGAAAGTGGGGGAGGAGATAAGCAGGGAGGGAGGAATGATGGAAGGGAGGGCAATGGGAGAAGGGAGTAATTTGAAGTCAACACTTGGGGAGGGACAGGATCAAAAGACAGAACAGAAACAATGGGGAGCAGAATAGGATGGAGGGAAATACAGTTAGTCTTATACAACACGACTGTTATCGAAGTCATTTTCAAAACTACACAGATATGGCCTATATTGAATTGCCTGCCTTCCCAAAGGGAATGGGTGGGGAGGGAGGGATGGGGAGAATTTGGAACTCAAAGTTTTAGGAACAACTGTTGAGTATTGTTCTTGCTACTAGGAAATAAGAAATACAGTTAATGGGGAATAGAAAGTCATCTGGCCCTAGAGGACAAAAGAGAAGATGGGGACAAGAGAAGGGAGGGATGATAGAAGAGAGGGCAGATTGGTGATAGGGAAAATTAGAATGCTCAGTGTATTGGGGTGGGGGGAGGGGATAAATGGGGAGAAAAATTTGGAACCTAAAATTTTGTGAAATGAATGTAAAAAGTTAAATAAATAAATTTATATTAAAAAAAAATATAAGAGCAATCCAAAAAAATCATGAAAAGAAAGTCAACCAACTTGGAATAGAGAATCAAAAACTTAAGAAAGAAAATAATACCTTGAGAGAGGCAGAGCCCAGATGGCGGAACAGAAAGACGACTTGCTCTAGCTCGCCCTCCATAGCCCATAAAATACCTGTAAAAAATGACTCTAAACAAATTCTAGAGCACCAGAAGCCACAAAATGACAGAGTAAAAGAGATTTCCAGCCCAAGGGAGCCTGGAAGGCCAACAGGAAAGGTCTATGGCAGCAGGCTGAGAGCGGAATGCAGCTCAGCCTTGGCTGCCCAGCGCAGTAGGGACAGCACCAAAGCAGACTTCCAGGAGCAGAATTCCAGGCAGCAGCTGAGACTGCCAGATCTCTCAACCCACAAATGCCA
The DNA here is from genome assembly GCA_023548195.1 of Bettongia penicillata ogilbyi. Taxonomy (NCBI): domain Eukaryota; kingdom Metazoa; phylum Chordata; class Mammalia; order Diprotodontia; family Potoroidae; genus Bettongia; species Bettongia penicillata. Next base: position 687,918 of record JAJHZJ010000081.1, on the reverse strand, counting down.
AATATAGCTTCGAAGGTCAGTGAGAAAGCTCTTTCACCTAGATGAGAAGGGAGTAGGGTCCTCCCCTAGCGCCAACCCCAGGAGTGGGAGCATCCATTTTTGGAGCCCTTGGCCCAAAGACTGGGGGAATTGAGCAGTTGATCTAGGTCTCAGTCCTGAGTAGCAGCCCTGGGGTGAGAAGGAACACTGGTCTGGTGGAACTGGTGGAAGTTCTGGAGAGGGAATTCTACTTGCAGATCATGGGCAGAAAAGCTTGTGGTTGCTCCCAGACCAGAGCACAAGCCAGGAGTAAACTCCTCTCCTTTGATTGTGCCACTTTGGAGGAACTGAGAACTTATAGGTCCCTAGAGTATATCCTTCATTTGACAAAGGACTCAAAAGTCAAGTAACTGACTGGAAAAATGCCCAAAAAAGGGAAAAAAAATAAGACTATAGAAGGTGGCTTTCTTAGTGAAAAGGTATTTTCTTCCATCCTCCTAGATGAGGAAGAACAACATACATCATCACAGAAGGACATAAAAGTCAAGGCTGCTGAATCCAAAACCTCCAAAATAAATATGCAGTGGTCTCAGGCCATAGGAGAGCTCAAAAACGATTTTTAAAATCAAGTAAGAGAGGCGGAGGAAAAATTGGGAAGAGAAATGAGAGTGATACAAGAAAATCATGAAAAGCAAATCAACAGCCTGCTAAAGGAGATCCCAAAAAATGCTGAAGAAAATAAAAATAGGCTAACTGAAATGGCAAAAGAGGTCCAAAAAGTCAATGAGGAGAAGAATGCCTTAAAAAGCAGAATTAGCCAAATGAAAAAGGAGGTTCAAAAGCTTACTGAAGAAAGTAGTTCTTTAAAAATTAGAATGGAGCAGTTGGGAGCTAATGACTTTACAAGAAACCAAGAAATTACAAAACAAAATCAAAAGAATGAAAAAATAGAAGACAATGTGAAATACCTCATTGGAAAAACAACTGACCTGGAAAACAGATCCTGGAGAGACAATTTAGAACTTATGGGACTATGTGAAAGGCATGATGAAAAAAAACAGCCTAGATATCATCTTTCATGAAATTATCAAGGAAAACTGCTCTGATATTCTAGAAACAGAGGGTAAAATAAACAATGAAAGAATCCACCAATCACCTCTTGAAAGAAATCTGAAAAGAACAACTCCTAGGAATATAGTAGCCAAATTCCAGAATTCCCAGGTCAAGGAAAAAATACTGCAAGCAGCCAGAAAGAAACAATTTCAGTATTGTGGAAATATAATCAGGATAACACAAGACCTAGTAACTTCTATATTAAGGGATCAAACGGCTTAGAATATGATATAGAATATGATATCCCAGAAGTTAAAGGAACTAGGATTAAAACCAAGAATCATCCAGGTCAGGGGAAAAAAATGGTCATTCAATGAAATAGAGGACTTTCAAGCATTCTTGATGGAAAGACCAGAGCTAAATAGGAAATCTGACTTTCAAACACAAGAATCAAGAGAAGCATGAAAAGGTAAATGGGAAAGAAAAATCATAAGGGACTTACTAAAGTTGAACTGTTTACATTCCTACATGAAAAGATAATATTTGTAACTCTTGAAACTTTACTCAGTATGTGAGTAGTTGGAGGGATTATGTATACATATATATATAGACAAAGGGCACACAGTGAGCTGAATAGGAAGGGATGATATCTAAAAAAATAAAATTAAGGGGTGAGAGAGGAATATATTGGGAGGAAATAGGGAGAAATGAATGGGGAAAATCATCTCTCATAAAAGAGGCAAGAAAAAAGTTTTTTTCAATGGAAAGGAAAAGAGGGGGAAGTGAGAGGGGAAAAAATTAAGCTTACTCTCATCATGTGTGGTTTAAGGAGGGAATAACATGCAAACTCAATTTGGTATGAAAATCTATCTTACACTACAGGGAAGTCATGGAAGAGGGGATATGTGGAGTCTGGGGGGAATGACAGAAGGGAGGGCAAATGGGAGCAGGGAGTAATTAGAAGTAAACACTTTCAGGGTGGGACAAAAGAGAGAATAGAATAAATGGAGGGCACGATAGAATGGAGGGAAATATAGTTCGTCTTTCACTATATGACTATTAAGGAAGTTTTTTGCAAAACTACACATGTACAGTATATATTGAATTGCTTGACTTCTCTGTGAGGATGGGGGGGGAAGAAGGGAGAGAAGTTGGAACTCAAAAGTTTTAGACAAATGTTGAGAACTGTTTTTGCATGCAACTGGGAAATAAGTAACAGAGGTAAAGGGGTACAGAACTCTATCTTGCCCTACAAGACAAGAGAGAAGGTGGGGATAAGGGAAGGGAGGAGCGTGATAGAAGGGAGGGCAGATTGGGGGAAGGGGTAATCACAATGCACAGTGTCTTGGGGTGGGGGGAGGGGAGAGATGGGGAGAATGTGGAAATGAATGCTGAAAACTAAAAATAAATAAACTTTAGAATAAAAAAAGAAAAAGAAAATAATTCCTTGAAAACTAGAATAGGGCAAAGGGAAACTAACGACTTTCTAAGACAACAAGTAATCACAAAACAAAAACATAGAACGAAAAACTGGAAGAGAAAGTGAAACATTTTATCAGAAAAACAACTGACCTGCAGAACAAATCAAGGAGAAATAATATAAGAATAGGTAGACTACAAGAAAAATATGATATGAAAAATCTTGAAACAATACTATAAGAAATCATCAAGGAAAATTGCCCTTAAGTTCTAGAACAAGAAGACAAAGCAGAAATTAGAAAGAAATCCACTAATCACCAGCTGAAAGAAATTCTAGGCAGAAAACTTATAGTAATATCATAGCCAAGTTTCAAAGCTCCCAGATTAAAACAAAAATAATGGAAGCAACAAGAAAAAAAACAATTTAAATATCATGGAGATACAATAAAGATTACACAAGACCTAGCAGCTACTACACTGAAGGACCATAGGTCTTGAAATATTACATTCTATAGAGTAGGGCCATTTCCAGTAATCCTGATCTACATCTTGCCACTGGATCTAGATGGCTCTAGAGGTGAAAGTAGGGCTGCTGACTCTGCACAGCCCTTCCTCACTTAAATCCAATTTACTTGCAAGTCATGGCATCACTTTTCTGATGTCGTGGTCCTCTTCACGAATGAAAGGCAAACAACAACATTTTGTAAAGCAAAAGAGCTGGAGTTACAACCAAGGATAACTTACCCAGCAAAATTGAGCATAATTTTGAATGAAAAAAAAGTGGATGTTTAAAAAACTGAAAGACTTTCAAGTTTTTTGTGACAAAAACCCCAGAACTTAAGGGAAAATTCAACATATTAACATCCAGGAGAAATACAAGTTAAACATTAAAGACAAAATATAAGGGACTCAATAAGGTCAAACTGTTTACTTCTTATATGTGAAAATATTATCAGTTCTTTTTACAACTGTCATTTATATTGGGGTAGTTTGAAAGAAAGGCTTAGGCTGTGCTGAGCATGAAGGAATGATTCTAAAAAAAATAAAACTATGTAGGGAGAGATAAAAAGGAGCAATTATCTCATACAAATGAGGCATAAAAAGAAAAGTTCATACAGAAGAAGCTAATAGAAGGAGGGCTCATAGTGCTGGAATCTTACTCTCATTGGGAATGGATTAAAGAGGAAGCAACATATATATCTAAAATGATATAAAAGTCTTCTCAATTCTGAATGAGATAAAAGGGCAAGGGATAGGGTATAGGATGAGGACAAGGGAGGAACTTTAGAGGGGTGGGTAGGTTAAGGAACAAAAGGGCAAGGTAGTGAGTAGAAGTAAAGCAGAGGAGTGAAGAGAGATCAAGTAAAAAGGGTAAAAAGGAGAATGAGGAAGAATAGGAAGGAGAAAAATACACAATAAGGAATTGTATCTTAGAATATGAATTGGATGGATTCATCCATAAAATGGAAATGGAGAGCAGATTAAAAATTTGAATTTGACAACATGTTGCTGTCGGGAAACATAATAAAAATGAGTTACACATGAAGATAAAACAAAGGGCAGAAGTAGAATTTAGTGTGTAAGAAAAGCAGGGATAATCATCATGATCTCAAACAAAGTTAAAATCAAAATAGAATTACTCAAAAGTAAAAAATAGAGAAACCACACTGTGTCAGCAATATTATTTAATACAGTTTTAGACCATTTAAGATACCTACACAGTGCAAAATACCTGAGTGTATATCTGCCAAAAAAGACAAAGGAATGATACAAACATTAAGCATAAAACATTTTTTATACAAAAAAACTCTGATCCAAATAACTGAAGTAATATTTATTGTTCATGGGTAGGTAAAGCCAACATAATTTTTTAAATGACAATTTTACCTAACCAATCTATTTATTCAACATCAATTCAGTTAAATTACTAAAAACTTAATTTACTGAGTAAGAAAAAAAATAAACTTGGAAGAATAAAAGGTCAGGAACTTCAAAGAAACTAGGAAAAAAAGATATAAATGTAAGTAAACTCAACAATATCAGATCTTAAACTAAAAAGGAGAGTATTGTTGAAGTACAAAAAGGACAATTTCAATTATTTTAAATTAAATTTTTCTTATATAAATAAAACCTATATAGTTAAGAATAGAAGGAATGCAGAAAATTGGGAAAAAACTTTCATAGAAAATCTCTCAGATGGGATGTGATCAGGATGAAATATTGCTTTGGTGTAGGAAATGATAAGCTGGTTGGTTTAGAAAAACAGAAAGAGTAAGACCTATGAGGAAGGATGCGATCTACCTTCAGAGAAAAAGATGACAAGTGGAAAAAGCCCAGTACAGTCTTAGGTATATGTGTAAGAGTGTGCAGCTGTATTTAGGTATGTGTTTATAGATATCAGAGTGTGTGTGGTGCTCATGCTTAACTGAAGCCTTCTTTAGGCTACCCTGCAGAGAAGCACCTTTGTGAACAATATATAGTATTAAATATAGAGATTTTCTTGAAACGGAAATTCATTCTTTTACACTGAATTCTCTCCTATGGTCTGCTGTGTACATGGCAATGTTTTTTCTTTGCTTTTCTCATTTTGAATTTAAGTTTAAAATTTATAAAATTATATTAAAAAAAAATCTCCACATTCTTTAGCCAGATTCCCCTGCTAGTGGGGCCAACATTTCTAGATCCCCAACGCTGACCTAGTCATGTTAAAGGGCAGAGGCAAAACACAGTAACTACAGCTTTTGATTTCAAATGTAAATACCGCATTGTCTATTTCCATGCTTCAATGACTGTGAGTTCACTGATGTGGACATTCCCTCCAGTGATGGGGACTGCAGCCCTTTCTCATCCTTTTGTCCTAGGTGATTCTTATCCAGTCTTCCATGGAGTCACAACACAGAGACAACCCAAAATGCTGGAGAAAGCCTTCCCCTAGGTCTTTTTTTGTATTTAGTAAATACCAATGCAGAACATGGGCTGGCCCTCTACTACCCTTCACTCTTGTCAAAGGAGGGAATATGGTCCCAGCAAGAGCATGAATCTGAGGGTCAAGAACCTACATATACAGAGGCTCATCATCACCATAGTGATCACTATGGCTGTAGTAATTCAGAAAATTAAGGAAAAAGTCAGTCCTGTGAGCCCCACACCCCCTTCCTTATCCAGAGGGATGACGGTCAAGTAGTAGAAAATGGTTTTATCACTGCCGTCCAAAGAAGTCCCAATCAATCAGGCCACTGGCAAAGGCTGCTGGATGATGCTTGGTCTTTCCCTCTACCCTCCAATTCTTATGTTAGACAGAGTGCTTCTAAATACACCCACTCCCCTTTGTTTTCCTGTGTCCCCATCAAAGACCCCCTGGTGAGTTCAGTAAGTGAAAAGGGGCCTCTGAATTTCTGCCCAGTTCCATCCTGTGACCTCCTCCGCTGAGTAACCAAGAGATCTCTGAAGCGGGTTTACTTCCCTGGTTCCTACTGCGCCCTCAGGGTGCCAGGGTTAAACAGCAAGGGCACCTGAGATGTGCTCCAAGGGATGGTCAGTGATGGCACCAACAGAGAACTGATGACTACTTCAGGTTTTCACACTAAGCTCACCTTGAGGTTTAGCAGAATTTTCCTCCTTTTCAAATTTTAAATAAAAATTCTTTAAACCTCTCCCACAATAAGAACAAATTCCTAGAGTCAAATGCTTGTCACACTCCAACCCATCTACACTTACCTGAGTCGTAGCTTCTGTTCAATGAGGTCTTTGAACTTATATGCACCCCCTCCTGTTGCCTGGATCACTTTTGTTTCTGTGTTGACAAGATGGTCTTTGATGAAGTCCAGACAGGTTTCAATGTATGTATTCTCAAATTTAATAAAATGCAGCCGAGCAGTGATCTCCTCTTGCACTGAGATTTCATAGGGAGGCTCATGCTCCTGTTCAGCATCCTGCAGAAAACATCAGCGGCATTTTAGTACTAAAAAGAATTCAGATGAGGATTTCTGTATATCTCCATCTATACATTATCTCATCTGTAAAATGGGGACAATAACCATAAGTGCCTCCCAGGCGTGTCATGTTGATCAAATGAGCTAACACATGGAAAGAGCTTTATAAATCTTACAGACATGTCACTGCCAGGTGCTATTATTATATGACAATTATTACCTCACTGGAGTCTCTCAGCAAGTCTGGGAAATAAGTATTGTTGTTATCACTCCCATTTTACAGATGAAGAAACTGAAGCACACATAAGGTAAGTGATCTGATTAGTCACACAGCTAGTAAGCTTCTGGGTCAGGATTCAAACTCAGGCCTTTCTGTGTCTATGCTGTGCAAGGGAATCTGAGGGATTCATTTCTTCCAAATTTTCTTTTTCTCTGCTAAGCTGCACACTACTAAAGAAGTAGTCCTCCAGGACAAAGGCAGTAAGTAGAAGAGACTTGTGAGTAAAGGCAACCAGGCCTGGTCAGAAACTAAAATATGGAAAGGACCACTCAGTTTAGGGAGGAGGGATGGAAAGAAAAGCTAGGGAGAGGCCCACGCCTGAGCTGAGCTGGGACCCAGGCCTCGCGATGTGACCCTGGTGGCTCCAGACACTGAAACATCCTCCTTCTGGGAAGGTAGGCCCTCTTCCTCTCGGCAGATTCATTTTTCTTCAGAGTTCCATCCTGACACCCCTGCTGCCAAGGCTTCCCTGACTCCAAGCACATGCTGCCACTTTTTGTTCTTTATCCCCAGAATCTAGCAGACTGCCTTGCACATAATGGATATTTAGGGAACTTCATGGAATTCCTTGCTTCTAATTCTTCCCCTGGAAGCCCAAGGAAAGAAGCCCATGAACTCTGGCTAGCTGACATTCTGCATGGGCTATAGGCTAGGTGTGGAAAATCTTCAGCATCAGACTAGTACTGCTTTCCAAACAGGGCACGGGGACATGGTCAGGGGCCAACAACTTGAAGTTTTTACCTTTCCTGAGTGGTCAAAAGATCTCACTTTGGCTACTTTGTGCTGTACAGTTGAATAATAAGCCAATTTGGTTAATGATCCACCTGTGGATAAAAATATCAAAAACAATTCAGAACCAGGGCAGGAAAGAATCTGTCTCTCAGCCAGTCTCAGAATTTCCTTACTTTACTAACAAACTAATCTGTTGCAAGTCAAAAATGTGTAGGCTGAGGGATGGGTATACATGCATTTTCCCTTGTTTCAATCTTCACACATACCTAAAGCCCTGGGACCAGGACGGCAGCAGGTGCTGCATGAATTCTCCAAGTCCAAGATGCAGGTTGTTAGTAGAGAGAAAGGGAAAAGCGGGCAGAAGGTGCACATATCACATCTACTTTCCAGCCAGGACTCTAGGACATGTCATGTCTCCTGTCCCCTTGCTAATACAAGTTGCTTAACTTAGACAACAGAGGATATCACTCTATTTCAGAGCTAAGGAAAACTGAATCTCCAACTCAGATCCTGCTGATGACCTAGATTCTAGGTACTAGAAGGAAAGAGCTGATAATGTCAATGTTTTCATTGAAAAGCTTTATAACTGTCAACGTTCTTCAATGACCTGGCTACCACAGGAACTCATTTCCCAACATATACAGCTGAAGAAATGAGGTTGTTTTTAATGTCTCCAAAAGAAATGCTCACCCAAATGAAGAGTTTTAGTATTACCCCTTCACGGGAAGAATGGAGGTTCCATAAGAGTAGCGATTGTTTCATACATTGCCTTGCATCCCCAGCCCAGGGTACACAGGACCCGTCAAATCCAAAGTAGGATCTACATAAAAGGCTTGGGGATGGGTCAACTGACCCTAGAGAAAGGTAATACTAACCCAGAATAATCAAAAGCAATCTGATGGTTGATTTCAAAGCCCCAATTCCCTACACTGACAAAAATCAATCAACTTCCTTTAAAAATCCTACTGCCCAATCTTGATGGGCTGCAAATTATGAAGAAGGAGGCGATTCCTGAAATAAACAACACGAAGATCACATAAGATTATCTGAGGAGTCATCTGCTTTCAAGGACAAATAGTCAATGGCTTCTACTTTGCAACAAAATAGGGAAGGAGAAAGAGGGAAGAAGGAGAGGGAGGGAGAGTGAGTGAGTGTGAGTGTGTGAGAGTGTGTGTGTGTGTGTGTGTGTGTGTGTGTGTGTGTGTGTGTGTGTGTGTGTGTGTGTGTGTGTGTGTGTGTGTGTGTAACACTAAGCAGGTCCATGCAGGGAGTCCTAGGTCTCAGGAATGATGACAAACTACAAGAAAGGAATCCCTTCAACAATGTGCCCCCCAATGGGGCATTACCAGAACCCACTGGAAGCTGGGAATGAAGGGATGTACTACAACATCCTGATGATTCGTCCCAGCTATGATTCTATAAAGTAAAACCAAAGCATTCCAAAATGACTAGTAGACAAACTTTTTTTTTTTGGCCCAGGATAGAGGAGGAAAAGGACAAAGCAATCCTTTACAAACTCCCCAGAAGAGAAAGGGCTGCGTCAGCTTGTCTAAGGCCCTCAACAGCGGTTTTGGGGTTGCTGCCCCACTCCCTCCAAGACAGTCCATTATCCTTTGGCCCAGCTGTCCAGACAGGGAGTCCATCCTTCCATCAAGTCACAAAGCTCTGCTCTGTAATACCAACCCACTGCTCTGAGTTCAGACCTCAGGGCCAAGAGGAGCAAAGTTAATTCCTCTATGACAAAAACACTTCACAGGCTTAAAGACAGCGATTATGGAGACAGTGGTAATCCTCAGAAATCATTTTAAAACTTTTCTTTTGAGAATGATTAAATACTTAGAAAGAAAAGGGAAAGGAACACATTAAACTCTGACACCAAATGATCTAGGATACATGAAAATATGCTCAGAAAGCTTGCACATTTAAAATATAATTTTGGTCTCAAAAACATGCACTAACACATATCCCCCAAACCAAAATGTTTTTCTTTATGATTTATTGCCCTGTATCTCTCTCTCTCTCTCTCTCTCTCTCTCTCTCTCTCTCACACACACACACACACACACACACACACACACACATCTCCTCAAGTGTCTCATAAGGAAACAGAGATCGTCTTTGTACCTCCCCTCTTCCAGGACTCAGAAGATGCCAAATGTATGGGTTGATTAAAAGAATTTCTAAGAACCAATCACTTCATGAGTCCTCATATGCAGCGCTCTTTAGAGATGAGCACACCAAAACAAGTAGGAAACCTTTCCAGTGACTCACCAATCATAAAGGACCAACAGGAACTAGATCGCATCCCCGGCTCTTCCAGCTGTGATTACCTGACACAGCACATGCTGTTTCCAACACTCACTTGTCCCACAAGTCAAACTAGGAAAAGTCTGTCACCCTCAAGTAACAAGGAAACCAAAACACTCAGGCAGCAGCTTAATTGGGGGATTCCTCGTACAATGGACAGCTCAGGACTGTTATACCAAAAGAAATCTTTCTACAAAATGGACACTGAAAATCCCAAAAGAGGGCAGGCCTCTTTTGACTGCTTCTTAATTCAGGGGGTGGGGGATGACTCACTGAACCTCAGAGCTGGAAAGGATCTCAGAGGTGGCATGCATGAAATCCAACTCACAGTTCAACAGGAGTCTCTTGCACAACACATCCAGAAAGCAAAAGGTGTCACATAGTATGATTCCCCCCACCCCCTACCCCCACCAAAGCCTCTACAGAGTCCAGTATACTTGTGGATAGCTGCTAATTATAAGGACATTTTTCCTTACATCAAAGCCCTCTGGGGCCAAGCAGGAGAAACCTACTCTCCTTCCACTAGAGTTCATCACATACCTAAAGGGAGCTCTCATCTCCTACCCCCTGCCCCAATCTCCTCTTCCAGGTTCAATAAACCAACTTCTTTCAGCCTACTCTCCCATCCTCTGACTGCCCAAGTCACCCTGGACACGGACACGCTCCGTGTCAGCGTCACTGAGAGGAGGTTTCCTCTGTAATTCAGAGCTCCTCTTTGATGATACTGCTTCAGCTGGTATCACAGGCACTACGTGACACAGTGAAAGACTCTTTAAAAAGGACGGTAGAAGGGAGAAAAGGCCTTCCAGGGCTAAGTGTCAGGGAGAGGGACAGGGAATGAGTATTTACTGAGTACCTACTATGTGCCAAGTGCTTTACAAATATCTCATTTGAACCCTACAACAACCCTGGGAAATAACTGCTATTATTGTCCCCCTTTTACAGGTGAGGAAACTGAGGCAGACTGAGGTGAAGTGACTTGCCCTGGGTCACACAGCTAGTAAGTGGTTGAGGTCACATCTGAACTCAGGTCTTCTTTGACACCAGGCCCAGCACTCTATATACTGGCCCACCCAGCTTCCTGCCTCTAGAGGATACTCTTTTACCACACAGGATATCTCATGATCTCATGGGTCATGTGACTCATGCATGTGGAAAGGGAGAGTACTCTGTCCTCAATTTGGTTCCAAATGTTCTTATCGTACCATAGTAAATAAAAAATGCACACAGTACTCTAGATGTGATATGACCAGCTCTGACCACTGGAGCCATACAAATCTGGCTGGGGATCAGCCCTTGAGTACAAAAGCCAGTTGAGGTTCAGAAGTCCTTAGCATAGTCCCCTGGCCAAGTGTATGTGGATGAGGACAGAGATAACTGTGGTATTAACACCACAGGCATGGTTAAAACATATATCTAGGACCAGGCACCCCATGGGACAGCTTCTCGGACTGGAGAGAGGGAAATCCACTTTGCCTTCATCCATCTCTTGTCCAGTTTTGTTTGGGTATATCTGCCCACTGTCTACAAGGGTAGGGGAGACAAGGGAGAAAGCCCAGTACAAATCCCCCTATACCACTTAAGACTTTCTTAACACATTTAGATGATTCAGAGAAGCCACATAAGGAAACCTTGGTTTCAAATTCTTTGTCTTACTTTTGAGCCAGGTCAGCACTATGATAAACAGAATGCCCTGACTTATCTTTCTCTGTTTTCAAGGAAGTGAATCAACTCATCTGGCCACAGTCTGAGAAAATTAAAAAGTCTTGCCAAGAATGCTAGGGATGCTAATTCAGGCTGCCTAGAAGTTTTCGTTTTCTGACCCCATAGCAAAAGCCTGGTACAGAACTGGTGGAACCAAATTTGAATGAGATCCTAATCAGCGCTGGTGAGTCTGTCTGCTGATGCTGGTCCCCAGAATTTTCAAGTCCCCAGCTCTGAGTTCTTAACTTGAATGGGGGCTGCTTTAAGGACTACAATCACTTGCTCCTGGCAACAAGCTCGAGAACAATACATGTAAGGAGGAGGGAGGACTTTTTTTTAAAGAGATGAAATAAAAACCAGAACTAAAAATACACCCCTGAGTGTATCTGTTATGAAAACCCCGTACTTCAACTTTGACATTAAAGGAAAGTCCTAATTCCAAGTGGTGCTCTCAGTGGCTTCTCAGCTCTTCTATCAATCACTCCAATGTGCTGAATTTGAGACTTTTGGCCTCTAAAAGCAGAGATCAGATGATCTGCTTCTCCAGAGGGTCAGTTGGCCAACAAGCATTTATTAAGCACCTACTGGGTACTAGGCACTAAGTCCTGGGGCTACAAAGAAAAGCCAAAGGTAACTAACTCTCTGCCCTTGAGGAGGGGCTTCCCTAGGTCCTTCAGAAACTGTGATTGCCTTAGGATGGCTGCAGAAAGTGGAAAGTCCTCTGGGCAGGGATTCAGAAAACCTAGCTTGAGTCTCAGCTCTCTCAGGGGCTCATCAGGTGACTGTGGGCGTCCCTTTGGCTCTCGGAGTTTGTTTTCTCATTGGAAAACGGAAATAATTAGATTCTCACTTGGCTATTGTAAAAAAGTACTTTGTACTCTGTACATCTCTGTACTAGAGAAACACAAGCTAGTATTAATGATTAGTATCCCTTATTCAAAACAAAAGATCAACGACTGCCAACTGGAAGGGACCAATAGGAACATTCAGAACACCCCAATTGCAAAGAACACTGTGCCCGACTGTTCAGCTTGGCACAGCCAGTTAGAACAGCATAACCGATGCACCCTTCCTTGGTAGTTTTATGAACTTGTCTGATTTCTGCTATTGGTGTTAGCAACCAAAATTGCTTTGATCCGTTAATACATCATGGGGCTCTCAGAGGATGAAGGGGATCTCAAATTTGTACCTCCACAACAGATAAGCAAATGAACCTCTCCTCTTTTTTGGCAGAGGTGAGGGACTATGGAGAGGAAACACTGCATAGACTGTCAGCCAATGCAGATGGGTTAGCTTTGCTGCCCTTCCTCACCTCTGTCTTTACTGGGTGTTACTGGTTTGCTTCAGGAGATGGCTCACTGGGTAGGGAACAAGGGTCAGACAGATTCAGAAACGAAAGTGATACAAAAACCCCAAATACATCAATAATATTTATGTATAACATATACATTATAACAATATATAACAAATTATACAACATAATGTAACAAAAATAACAAATATTGTAACAGTAACATATTCCTCATTTTACAGATGAAGAAATTAGGGCCCAGAGAGGAGAACCACTTTGCCCAAGGCAACCTCCCCACTTGGCAGCAGAAGTGAGTTGAGTGTCCAGGTCTCCTGATCTCCAGTCCAGAGCTGGTTCCAATAATTAATAGGAAGTCTATTTCTGCAACCTCCACAGGCCTAATTTTGAAACCCCTGGCTCTCCATGACCTTCTTTTCACCAAAATGTTACAAATGTTACAAATAGCAAAGGAAACCCCTTGAGGGAGAAGCCAGGTCTTATGGGAACCTTTTTTTCCTTCTGAGCTTTTCACCCAGGTACAAATACTTGCTGCTGAAACGCTTCTTGGTGCACTGGATTTTCCAAATCCCTCACTTCCCTGGGATCAAAATAGGCCCATTGCCTCTTCCACTTCCATCGTTTCTCTTCTCCAACACTGGGGTTAAGTTAGACAACACCCTTCCTCCACTCCTGCCATCCTCAAGCCAGGAAAACCAAGAGGAAAAACCTACTAGTTTGAGGGAAACAAAACAACCCTCCTTGTAGGGTGAAAGAAAGAAGCACTTCCTAATTCCCATCAGACTTCTAAGAATACACTTCCTGTCCACCTGAAGGACTGAACTGCCTATCTATCCATTCCCTTAGCTCCTGGAAATCCTGCTTCAACTCCCACCCAAGCTACATTGAAATGGGGCCCTCAAACGTCACCAACCACTCTGGCCTGCCAAAATCCAACCTCATGTGGGTCATCCAACAGTGCTTCTTACAGTTCAAGAAACACTGATGGGGTCAGGGGTAGACAGACTTTACAGAGCCCTGAATTTGTCCACTGCCATGAGAAAGCCCTCCACAGGAGCTGGGGGGGTGGGGGCGGGGTACGTGATCACTCCCAGTGATAAGGGAGAAGCCACAGGCCTGAAGCCCTCTGCAGTAGGGTTCCTTTCAGGAATCCATCTCTAACCTTAACACCAGGGATCTTACACAATACTGCCCCCCCCCCCACCTTTCTGGACATTTCAGCTCTGCCTCTTCACATTCTTCTTCCTTATTTTCCCACTCACTAAATGGACAAGTTGCTCAAAGTTCCATTATATGCCTTTTGCTGCAATTTCTCCATCTTCCTGCTTCACCTCTGGATTCTCTGTGGATGCTCTACCCCTACACCAACTTTCTTCAGAAGAGGGCTCCTTTAGCTAACTCCCCTGGCTAGGACATGGGAGTCAAGAAGACCAGGGTTCCTCTATGGCCTCAGACTCTTAGCTGTGTGACCCTGAGCAAGTCACTTAGCTTCTGTCTGCCTCAGCTTCCTCATGTATAAACTGAGGGTAACTACAGGTGCTCCTCCCAAGGTTGTTATAAGGATAAAATACGATAGTATTTGTAAAGAGTTTTGCAATCTTTAAAATACTACATAAATCCAAGCTATAAGCTGTCTGACTTTCCAACTTTGACATTTAAGGTGAGATGTTTAATAATAAGGAATCCCCTATAAAAATACTTAGAATCAATGGGTCCTAGATTAAATGCCCGTTGCCTTTCCTCAAAAAGATTCTGTGACCCCCCTGGGTTTTAGCCCATCTCCTTACATTAAACACTAGCTCTGGAATTAGCATCCTGTCTGCAAAAATCCCAGCTGTTTCTTGCTACCTTTGTATCACTGGCACAGAATGTTACAATTCTTCTTCCCTTTCCTGCTCTGTAAGATACAAAGGCTGGTTTACCTAGAACATGTCTAAGATCTCCTTCAGCTCCCAAGACTGTGACCCTAAATCCCTAGCCATATGACAAGGCACTGTGCTCACTGTAATCAAAAATGGGGAAAATGCCCCTGGACCCAAGGGACCTCAACATCTACGCATGGAGTAAACAGTCTCCTTGGGGGGCTGTGATTGCAATTACTATGAGCCACTTTCAAATGCTAGAAATCAGAAACACCAATGGTCTGGCTCCTCGTTTAGATGTGGTATTTATGGGGTGAGACATTGAAGTATTTTTAAACCAATGACAACATAAGCAAGCTGATGGGTACTTTTATTTGTGTCTACCTACTCTTCTTCCCGTTCATAAAAATGGAAAACAAACCTCCCTCTGCTTCCTACGTGGGCTCTAACACAAATCCTCTCCTGAAATTCCACTCTGGTTGTCCAAGGAAGGCCCTCCTATTATGCTGGCTTTCCAGTGAAGCCCCCAGAAAGAACTCAGGGTGACTGCACATCTCCCAGAAAGGCTCCAGGTGCTGGAAGTGAGCTCAGGACTCCTCCTCCTCCCCAGGGTCTCCTCCCGCAGGTCTACTCTTCTACTGAGCATGGGAAGGTTGTTGTTTGTGAAGGAAAGTCAGAGGAGATTAGAATTGGTGCCAGTCGGCAGTGAATAACATCCTGGCTGTTCTGTGACTGTTACAAGCATCTGGAAAAGGAAACAGCCCCGTGCTAGGGGGGAGAGGAAGCCCAAGGCAGCACCAGCTTGGAATCCATGGAGCCCAGGCAGGATGCCCAGTTACCATCAATGTCCAGATACTGGTGATTCCTGACTGAATTCCTTAGGGCTCAGGGAACCCTTCCTGTTCCCCTCCTTTCTGGGCTGGACAAAGTCTGCCCCCAGAAATGGCAGGAGGAAAGGTGAGAAGCCTGTCCAGGCTTCCCCTTTGAGGAACAAGTGCCAAACTGCTCAACCAGGAAAATGTCGCCTCTCCTCTCTGCTCCATCAACAAACTGAGAGTCTCCATTACTGAACCAGGCCACTCAGAGGCACTGATGTCTTAGTTCGGAGTCCCTTCCCCACCTGGTAGTCCCCCCAAAACTAAGAGAGGGCATTTTCCCCTTCCCCTGCTTCTTTATAGCTGTACACAGGGGAAAAAACCAGGAAATAAATAAATCAAACAAACAGAAGTCAGCACCTAGCACATGGGAAGCCCTTAATAAACACAGTGGCCCTGAGTGGAGCCCAGAAACTGTGAGGCCAAGTTCCCTCCCTCTGTCCAGTGTCTTCTGTCCGCCTTACCTCCTCACTCCCCTACCCCAGAGGAAGGAGAACTGACAGACTGAAAGTGAGTACGGGGCTCTCCTCAAAGGACTCCTAGCCTTGAAGGCATCAACACAGGGGCAACTAGGAGCCCACCACCTTCTGGGGAGCTTCTCCCACAGGATCTATGTGGGCCACAGGGAAGGATCACAGGCTTAGAGATCTACAGCTGGAAAAGATCTCAGAGGTCATATTTGAGTCCATTCTTTCCTTTTACATCTGAGGAAACTGAGGCCAAAGAGCTTTAAGTGACTTGCCCAAGGTCACACAGAAAGTACCAAGAGATGCAGAAGATTTGACCCCAGTGGATACCGTGGGGATGAGAAGAGAGGAGGACAAAGAGAGCGACTGAAGTGGGGGGAGAGGGGGAAGAATAATAGTGGCTGAGGAAAGAGAGGAGGATGATGGGGGTGGGGGGAGCGTAAGAAAAACCATGGCCAGATCCAGGACGGTCAAAGAATACTGAGATGGGATGGGGGAGGTGCGATGTGAAGGGTGGCTGGAGAATACAGCGGCTAGGGGGTGTGAGGGAGGAGTGGGAGAACAGTGGCGGGCTCCCACTCCTATCCCCACAGCACCCAGTGGGTTTCCAAGGTCTGACTTCCTCACTCCTCTGCTCAGCGAGCCGCTGTGGCTCCCTAGGACCCAAAGGCCTCCGCAAGGGGTGGGGGCATGGGGGCAGCTCTTCCTGCCTTGGGCCAGTCTGGCTCAATCTAGAAGCCAGGCCTCCCACCTTTGTCAGAGTAGAGGGTCGGCTCCTGGGGGGCAGAGGGCAGCTCTGGTTGCACAGGGATGACCCGCTGACGCTGGGGAGGTGGGGGCCGGTGCTGAGGGAGGGGGGACCAGCAGCTGATTCCTAAAGTTCAGAGGGGGGGCCGGGCGCTAGAAGGGAGGGATGGAGGGGGGCGGGGGGAGTGGGGATCCAGGCAGGACTGGGGGTGCGGGGAGGGGAAGGGGCTGAAGTGGAGAAGAGGGGCTGGACCCTGGGGGGAGGAGGTAAAAGACGCCGGGGGGTGAAGGACCTGGGGGGAGGATATATGTGGGGGGGAGGGGTCTGAAGGCCCCTCTGAGTGAGAACCGGACTGGGTGAAGGACCCTGGGCGGGGGAGCAGTGAAGAGGGAGGGGTAGGTAACAGGGGGGAGGGGAGTAAATTGGAGGGAACGGGGGTGGAGAGGAGGCAGAAGGACCCTGGCGGAGGGGGGTCGGGGTTGAGGCCCCCTCCGGGACTCCAGCGGGTTGTTGTTTACCTCTTCTCCCCTCCCCCCACACCGCGCTCGGACAACCCGTTCCCCTCCCCAGTCCCGCACGGCAGGCCAGCCCCGGCCAGGCCCCGCAGCCTCCCGGGGCTTGTAGTCTCCCCGCCGCTCTCCCGCCCCGAGGGCGCGGGATCGAGGACTCCATTTCCCGACGTGCCCCGTTCTCCCAACCCGTAGTGGGGCCTCCTGGGATCGGTAGTCCTGTAGAGCTCCCGCGGCCGGCCCCGGGGGTGGCCGGGAGAACTACAGATCCCGTGAGGCGCCGCGGCTACCCTCCTACCGTCTTCCCCCCTCCCTGCCTCTCCTCCCCCCGCCCTTCGTCCGTCCCCCACCTCCCCCTAGTTCGCCGGTACCGGGGACGGACAGTCCCGGCCCGGTCCACCCCAGCCCGCTGTCGGGCCCCTCGACCCCACCGCTACCTATGTCTATGGCGAACCGCTTGGCGTTCTCCAGGTTGCGGAAGATCTCGTCGGGCGGGAGGGTGATGCTCTTGTCCAGGCTGTCCCCGCTGCTGCCGCTGCCGCTCGCTCCACACTCCGCCATTTTGAATCTGCCTGGCTAGCCTCATCAGTCATGCAGATATATGCGCATGTATTTGAATGTTAATAAGCTCCCACCCCCTTGTCGAATAGTTTATGCTAATGAGGCTCTGCCAGGCGAGCTACCTCCCCATTCTTTCTCCTTCCTAAGCCCCGAGGCTACTCGGCCTTACTTTGGCCAGCCCTGGGGAGAGGGTTGGCGGGAGTGGGGGCTATCTGGACGTTATTGACTGAGAACTGTGGAAGGACCCTAAAAGCGGAACTATACAGAATCCAACTCCTGAATTTTACAAAGGGAGAAACTGAGGCACAGACAGAAATGAAGCGACAAAGTAGAACTGGGATTTGAACCCAGATCCTCTGAGCCCCAGATCCATTATTTTTTCACTGTACTATTGCTGCCTTATCAAGTACAAGTGGAAACAGGCTGTCCTTCCCGACCTGAGTTTCTGTTACCGATGAAAATGGTCTCCTTTCCTCTCCACTCAGTCCCTAGGCAACTAACTGTCCAGCTCTCTTGACCAAGACCTTAGGTCAAATTCTAGCTCTTCCTTTCTGACCTTGGGCAAGTTGCCTTCATCCTTCTGAGCCTCAGTTTCTTTCTCTGTAAAAATTCTTCCAAATTCATTGTTTCACCAACTGATCAATTAGCAAGCATTTATTAAGTGTCTAACATGCAGGGCAAGAGTCCTTCTACATCCTTAATTATCCATATATTGCAGATGGGGAAAAGCAGAAGAGAACAAGGTTAGATAACTTGTCTAATGCAATGGTTCCAGGACTCAAGGTCAAGTCAGTTAGAGAGTTAAAAGGGAGTTCAGCAGTACCTGCATAAAAATCCTCTCTGCAGGATCCTTAAAGCTTATGCCTTCCACTTCTCCAGACAGCACATTCCTCTTTAGGATGACTCTAATTACTAAGAATTTTTTCCATAGAGTGTCTCTGGTTTATCAATGCTTTTTCTAAAATTGGGCACCTGCAACTGAACATGGCACTGAAGATGTGATTTCACCAGGGGAAAGGGTAACATAATTAGCCCCTCCCTTATCTTGGATATGACACCTTTTTCAAAGCAGACCAAGATTGAATTCTTTTTTTGGTTCTATTTTTATTGAATTTCATTACTTTCTTGTATTTTTATTTCCAAATATAACTTTCCTTCACTCCTACCCAGAGAACATTTCCCTATGTGAGGGTAGGAGAGTGTGTGGAAGAGTGTATGGAACACTCTACCTAAATTAATGTAATTACAGAAGGACTAGGCATTTCTATTGGGTCAATCAATTGAGTGCAAACCAGCTGTGAATTCGTCTTTATCAGTATGGCAGGAGAGAAGGACTTTGATTATTGGATGAAATCAAATGACACCACACAGGAAATAACTTTTCCATTGGCCAAAAGAAAATAGATATACCTCTGAGTCTATACACACATATACATGTATAGATATCCTATATCCTAGTAAACCAGTCGAGAATAGACCATTCCGGCAATAAGCCAATCTAGTAGTTGAGAGAATTGCCCTTTGATGTGTGGGAGGAAGACAGCAACCCAGTGGTGAATTTTAGGTTGAGAAGATTTGGGCTTTCTATAGGCACACCTAACAGTGAACCCCAAGTATCTGTGGATGATGGCAACATGTGCCTAGGAATTAAGAGACACAGCAGGGGCAAGTCAGAAACACAAAGGAAAGACAGCCTTCAGGACTCCAACAGAGCACTGACCCTCAGAACCCAACAGAGAGTTACTTAGGGGGGACTTCATCAGGTTTCAATATCTTGGAGAAGAGTTGCCCCTTTGCCACATGAACCCTCTCTCAGCTTGAGTCTACTTTCGCTATGGTACTTGTGTATTACTGTGAGAGAATGTCTCAGACTTGGAGAAGTATTGATTTTATAGCAAATAAACCTGTTCTACCTGCCTTAGTGAATACTACTTTCTAGGAGCTAATTAAGGCTGGCAATTACTGGTGAACACACCATATGGGGGCTCTTGGGTGACAGTCCTAGAAAAACTCTCAGACTCTCAAGGTTACTCCTCAAACCCTCAGGGAAGAGACAGTCAGTCACACTCAGGGGATTCAAACTGTCAGTACCAGTGGGAGCTGGGAGAATGAGCCCAGAGGGAGTAATATATTTGTAGTGATGAATTTTTTAAAAGAGAGAGACAGAAGGAGAAAAGGCAATTCAGCAAAACATATCAAGGCAGCAACCCAGTGTGAAAGTAGAGGACACTGTTCTGAGAAAATCACCTCCCTTCCTTAAAGAGGTAGAGGACTAAGAGAGGTGTCTTTTCATAGCTCTTATTCCATTCGACCTTAGTCATTATGATTGGATTACATTCAATTTCATTTGTTATTGAGTTTTCCATTTACATTGTTGTCATCATGGATAGTATTTTTCTGGTTCTGCTTGCTTCCCTCTGCATCAAGCCACACAAGTCTTCTCTGTTTTTCAGAGGCATTATTTGTAACAGTGATGGAATATTTGATTACACGAATGTACCACAATTTGTTTAATTTTTCTTTGTTTATAATTTTTTGCTATCACAAAAAAAGTGCTGCTATAAATCTCTTGGTCCACAGGATACTTTTCTTTGTGTCTTTGACCTCTGTGCTAGATAGGCCTAATGGTGGGATTTCTGGACATCTTAGCTATTTTCTTAGAGTAATTCCAGATTGCTTTGCAGAGACTGTATGCCTGTTCTTTCCAGTCCCTCCCGCAACTCTTCTTTCATTATCTTCACCAGGTTGCTGAGTGAGGTGAAACTTCGGATGTTTTTGATTTTCATGTCTATTATTGGAGATTTGAAGTATTTTTTTATAGTTCCTAATAGTGTGCAATAATTCTTTTGAGACTGTTCTGTTCATATCCTATAAGCACTTAACCAGTGGGCAATAATTATTGGTTATATATTTTGTTTAGTTCCCTCTGCATGTTGGATATAAAACCCTTATTAGAAATTTTTGATGCATAGATTCTCCCCAAAAGAACTACTTCCCTTCTGAGAATTCTAGTTATATATTGTTCATACAAAAGCTTCATTTAATTGTAATATTCTATTTTTGTGCATATCCTTTATTATAAAAAAATTAATATTATAAAAAAAGATCATCCAGTCACCAAGCATTTATTTAACATCCACAAGGATGAGCACCTGCCCATAGCCAGTTCTGTGTTGAATGCTGACGGAAGAGTAAAAACAAGGCAAAAACCAAGAATACTGGAGTCCATCTTTTAACATTTACATTTATCCTTTTCTTACAACATCTTGGTTAAGCAGGCAATGGAAATTTTATTGATGAGAAAACAGAGGTCCAAAGTAAGGCAGTCTGGTGCAATGGAAAGTGCACTAGGTTAGGAGTCAGCTGATGGAGGTTTTAATGCTGACTCTGACTTCCTCCATTGATTGCTAGTCTCACCTAGGGATAGGAAGGAAGGAAGGAAGGGGAGGGAGGGAATAAAGGAAAGAGGAAGGAAAAAAGGGAGGAAGGTAGGAAAGAATTGAGGAGGGCAGGGAGTAAAGGAGAGAGGGAGAAAAAGAGTCAGGAAGGAAGAAAAGGAGGGAGAGAAGGAAACAGGGAGGGGGTAAAGGAAAGAGGAAGGAAAGGAGAGAGGAAGGCAGGCAGAAAGGAAAGAGGTCTCATTTTACAGATGAGTAAACCAAGACTTGGAAAGGTTAATCGACTTAGGCAAAGTCACACAAGGTAGTAGTTGTCAGAGGTAGGATTTGAGTGCAAATCCTGATTCCACAGGCAATACTCTTTCCTCTGAATTGCACTTTAAAAATAGAAAATCTGCCTTTCTACTCAAGAAACAGTCCTGAGTACAAACCTTTTCTGGACACAAAATGTGTAGGTGACTGTTTCCACTTCCCAGACTCAGATTCCTAAGGAAGCTTTATGGAAAGGGAGCTTTGACATCTTGCTCTGGTGCAGAGGGTCTTAACTTGGTGTCTTGTTTTTTAAAAATATTTTGATAATTGTAGTTTGATGCTCAAAGGGCTATAAAACTGTGCATACCTTTTGACCCAGTAGTACCACTTCTGGGGCTGTATCCCAGAGATCATAAAAATGGGAGGACCCACATGTGCAAAAAATATTTATAGCAGCTCTTTATGTGGTGACCAAGAATAGGAAGTTGAGGGTTTACCCATCCAATGGGGAATGGCTGAATAAGTTGCGGTATACAAATGTAATGGAATACGACTGTGCTATAAGAAATGATGAGCAAGCAGATTTCAGAAAAACCCATAAAGACTAAAAATAAACAAAAACAATTTTTAAAACCCCAAAGATAATTGCAGTTCAACATTATAGGTTACCTTTGTAATCCCCTGCATTTTATGCGTTTCAAAACATTCTGAGAAAAGGTTCATAATCTTTAATGACTGTCAAAGGGTCCAGAACACATTAAAGATTAAGAACCTCTGCTCTAGTCCTACCACCTCATTTTGCAAGTGGGTAAACTGAGACTTAGAATAAGAAAATGATTTGCAGCTCAAAAAAGTTTAGGTCAGCTGTTTTTAGCCATTATTAATCATCATTAACAGATACCACTGTGTAACAGAGTGTAACAGAGAGTCAGCCTCAAAATTCAGGGAGATCTGACACCTACTGCCCTAATCAAACAATAGTTTAAGCTCTTAATGCTATAAGGAAACTAAGTGATTGCAGAGGAGGTGCTGACCTGGATTGATGGGTTGTTTCTGAGTTCCTTACATCAATGAAACCATAGGCCTGGCTATGGGGAAAAACATAAAAACCAATGTAGTGCATTAGGTTAAGTGCCAGACTTGTAATCAACTCAATAATGGAACACTTACCAAGTTCCTACTATGTGCAGTAGGACAGCTTGCTATGCTAAAGTCTTGGGGTTATAGGTAAAGGGTGAAAAGCTCATTTCAAGTTCAGTCTCTGAAACTTGTGGAAGGTGAGATATGTTAGAGCTCTCAGCGTATTTTAAGGCACTAATAAGATTTAAGAGATAGCCTGTAGGCTATTTCCTTCCCCACAACTTTTGAGACGTCTCCTCGGGCTGACTATAGTGCTTTTGCACCTAAAGAGAGGATGGGGATGTCTGATCTGTTCACCACTGGAGATCAGGATTCAGGTTTGGGGCTGGTAACTTGGTTTTGCATGCATCCTCCCCCACACCTTTGATTCAGAAAGGTTCTGGAGGAAGTCTTATTAACTTCCTAGTTGTGTCTCAAAAGAACCAGCAGAACTAGCCTGACTAAAAGGGTTTATTGTTCCTTCCCTCCCAGCAATCCTTGCTAATGTGCCCCCACCTCTGAACCACAGGCACTCCCCCCACCATGTAACTTGGGTTTCAGAGCCAAAGGACTACTCTTTCCAAGTCCTCTCACCAGATAGACCAGTAAATCACAGAACAGATTGATCACAGAGATTTATTTGCATTTCCAACATGCAGACCAGTTCTACATGCTGTCGGAACCAATGACAGCTTTGAACGCTGATTACAAATTCCATGCCCTCTAAGTTGGGCAACAACAGGATCCTTTTAGGAGCATAAGAAATATTTCCCCTCCCCTTCCCCTAATTGTCCCACCCTCCAAACATACACAAAGCCCCATCCCTGAAATATAATTTGTACAGTGACCTTTCCTGGAAAGGCTTCTAATAAATACATCCATCATAAAAAACAACATGAGTTGTTACATTCTTTCCTATAAGGATATGCACTGGGTGTTGCCTTTACAAAAGGCATCAGCACTAGTCCATCTGCCCCACAGCACTGCACACTTTACTTGAAATTGGCACATGCCCCAAAGGATGCCCTCTACAATGGGTCCTGTGGGGGACTGTCACTTTTCTCAGCATACCCCCAAATGTGATCAAATTCAAGGACCCTTCTGGTGCCACAGTGTGGCCAGATCTGCTGAAGTTACTGTTGCTGGGGTACAGAGCAACACATTACAACCTTAATCAGGTTGGATAATATTAAGCCCTCTTCATGGAAGATTGGCCAACAGTCAAGTCATTCCTCAAGGAACATTACTTTACATTCTTTTAGAATGGCCCTCTCTCTGACCCAGTAGACTGGGCAAGGAGAATCAATATCCTTCAATGAGAAGGGAAAGAAAATAAAAATGGAGCACTTAGTGCTCTGTAAAGGAAAGGGAGAAAGCATTTTGCTCTACATTCTAGAGGAGCCAGGGACTTGGAAAGCAAGTCCGGATATTCCTCTGGATCAAATAAGCATGGGCCCCCACCATTCAGAGTCCTCTTGGTCCTACCAGGGCCGCCAGAGGGTACTGGCAGAAGGTGACTGTCCAGGTGCTGGCTTGGTCGAGGTAGCAGGGGACAAAGGAGAGGAGGAAGGTGGTTTTAAATCTTGAACAGCTGTCAGAGATGACTGCGGTCTCTGGAAGTGATAAAGCAGCTTCATCTGGGTGTCTGTGTTGGCTGAGTGCAAGGTCAGGAACTGGACCGCTTCTTTAAGGCACCAAGAGTAGCCTTCACTGTAGTCCTGCTGCAAGCTCTTGGGGCAGGATGCAAAAGCTGGAGGGGAAAAAAGGTGGGGCTGTTAGATTAGACATATAGGCAGCCCGTGAATGAATAAGAAAATCATACGCTTCTAAGATCAGAGGTTTGGGAATTAGCTCGCACCAAGAACTCACCTTTACTGTGTTTCAGGTAGCTGACGGTCATCTCCAGGATGTCAGCCTTCTCCAGCTTCGAGTTGGGCTGGTGTCTCTGGAACTCCTTCTCCAGTAACAGTTTCAGCTGTTCGATGCTGCTGTTGATGCGATCCCGGCGCATCTTTTCCACCACCGGCTTTCTTAGCTGTTGAGAGAGAGGAAAAGGGAAATTTGAGTGAACCCATTGTCATCCAACAAGTTGGGAAATCAAACATGCTTTTCTTCACCAAAGAGGCCAGTGTAGGTAAGGATACTTACTCTGTTTTTCTCCTTAGGAGTGAGAATATCCATGGAAATAGCGTTGGGGGCCATGGCTTGAGGAAGGATGCTAGAGAATAGTGGCAAAAGAGACTTCAATTGTGAGCTTAGCCTCCTATCCGATGCAAAATCTGAGCCAGAGTCTCCTCTATTTATACCCGAAGTGCTGCATACAAATGCATGGGGCCAGAGATCTTCCTAGGTTCCCACACTCCCCGGCCAATCCATGCCTTTAGAAGGACAAAGGAGAGAGCATCTATTACAGCATGGTAAATGGGTTGTGAATTGCCTGGGGAGTAATGACTGCTCCCAGAGGAGCAGGTGGACTGGGGAGGCCGCTGGACAATGGAACTCAGCTTTGGCGGGATGGGCAGGGACTGTGGGAAAGCGTGGGCCATCATTTTAATTACTGCAGGGCCCCTAGTTGGGAGCTGAACATCTCAATATGTCGCCTTTTCCCAGGCCTGGGGAAGCTGCAGTGGAGAAGGTTGAAGGGAGGGGAGATGGGGGGGGGGGGGCAGGAAGGAGTAACTTCCCCCTCCCTTCCTCCCTCCTCAACTCCCTAGCCACCCACTTACTTTAAAAAAAAAAAAAAAAAAAAGCAAAGTGTGTATGCAGGGAAAGGGGGAGGGTTAAGCCGATGAAGCACATCTTTCATTTGGACATGAAACACTCTTTGACATTAACCCAGGAATCCTAAATAGAAGGATTGTCTGCACTATCTCTGGGCTTCCCTTCTCTGATTACTTGGGATGAGGGCAGCCGTGAGATGGGATGAGGTAGGAAAAGGTTGCTGCTTTTAAAGACCTTATCTGTCCTAGGGACTTGTTGACTTTGGCCCCATTTTTATAAGATCTTGGATTTGAGAACTGGAAGGAACCCTAGAAGTTTGTTTTCTTTACAGAGGAGGAAACTGAGGCCCAAAGAGAAATGACTTATCTAAGGTCACACAGGTGATAGTTTCCATTCAATTCCAGTGTCCTTTCTACCACACCAAGCAACCTCCTTAATTCTTTTAGAATAGGGATATTTAACTCCATCTCCTGACTCCCATGGACATCTTCTCAAGATAATGGGTTTTTTTTAATCTTTTTTTTGGAGGCAATCAGGGTGAACTG
Source organism: Bettongia penicillata ogilbyi (assembly GCA_023548195.1). Classification (NCBI taxonomy): domain Eukaryota; kingdom Metazoa; phylum Chordata; class Mammalia; order Diprotodontia; family Potoroidae; genus Bettongia; species Bettongia penicillata. The sequence goes on along the minus strand of JAJHZJ010000081.1, from coordinate 662,146 downwards.
ACTTGCCCAGGGTCACACAACTAGTAAGTATCTGAGGGAGGATTTGAATTCCTCCTGACTCTAGGGCCAGTGCTCTATTCACTACTCACTATTCACCTATGGGCTCCAAGGATAATGCTTTAAAATAATTGAAGGAAATACCTAATTTCAGTTAGAGGTTAGTGAAAATAAAGATGTATTTTTTCCCATCCAGGTTCACAGATGTACTGAAATTTATCCTTAATTAAGAAATTCTTCCTACCTTTTAAAGAAGAGTTTCCAAGTGATTTCTAAGTCACCTAGTCCGTACTCAAATGCTTTCAGCTGTCCTTTTCCTATCCTACAGAATAGACCTTCTGTGATTCTGAGAAGGTTCTGGTCTGTAACTCTTCCACTGTTCCCCACTCTCTGTCCCGTCCCAGACTTTTAGTGTCCTTTATAAACTCCACTTTGTGGTGCTCAACTTTGTAGATAATATTTCTGTGGCTCACCGTTACCTCTAGGATAAAATACATTGTGCCTCTATTTGGTACTCAAAACCCTTTACCATGTGGTAGTGGACAGTCCTTCCTGGAAATTATATATTATTCTTCCTCATGTGTACCATGTTCAGTCTTTGTTGCCCTTCTACCTGCCCTAGTATAAGACATGCCATTTCCCACATCCAGGCCTTTATACAAGCTGTTACCCACACCTGGGATTTCAGTCATCTATTTTTATGCTGTGACTCTTCCTCTTTGTGGCCCCATTTGGGATTTTCTCAGCAGAGATACTGGAGGGGTTTGTCATTTCCTTCTCCAGCCCATTTTACAGATGAGGAAACTGAGGCAAACAGGGTTAAATGACTTGCCGAGGGTCACACAGCTAGTAAGTGTCTGAAGCTAGATTTCAACTCAAAAAGATGACTTTTCCTGATTCCAGGCCCAGGGCTCTATGTACTGAGTCACATACCTGGTACAGTCTCCTTATTCCTTTCTTTCTCTTGGAATCCCTTGAATCTAGAGATTAAAGACTTGGTTCAAGTACCATCCCCTACAGGAGGCTTTTCTTGATTACTTCAGATATTAGTGATAGACTAATCCCTTCACTTTGAATTTGTTTTCTACATATTGTATATATTTTTGCTCTCTTCCCCCCAACCCCCCCCAACTTGAATCCAGACTTTGTGAGGGTAAGAACTTTTCTCTTGGTCTGTATAGTGCCTGGAACACATTAGGTGCTTAATAAATGCTCCCCGAATTGGATTAGTCCCAGCAAATCTTCTCTAGCTTGGCTATCTGCTTTCTTGAGAAAGTTCTACTTAGGCTCTTTGTGACTAAGCCTAAAAGAAAGACTCAGTTCTTTGCTCTTGGTTCTCTTTCTTCTCGCCCATTTCTCTCCCTCCCCCTAAGCTCTTGGATAGAATTCCGGCTCCTGCCTGATCAGAGTAGAGATCCAAGAGGGGTGGCTGGAAGCCTGCAGGTGCTCAGCTGGCCTCTGGATTTCTTTTTAGAGCCAGGGTAACCTGCTTCTCCTTTTATCAAGGAGTTCACATACCAGCTGGCACAGTCACTGGTCATTTCTTCAGCCCTAGGTGAAACATGAGCCCAGAGAAAGACAAAAAAAGGATAGCTTAAAGCCCTATCTGGAAAATGTGGGATGAAAAGGAGGCCAAAGGCTGACCTCAAACCCCAGCCAGGAGTGGATCACAATTGTGGTCTCTCCTCCTGGCTACTGCCTGATCCCTTACCCTGGCCACGGACTGACAGCCCCCTTATCCCCCAACATGTAATTGCAGACTCAAATTGACCCCTAGGAGTGGTTCACAGAATGAGTCTTGATCCTGTCCCTGTAAGTCTACTCTACCCTTTCCCCCCACATCAACATTAAGACACTATCAAGGGTGGAGAACTTGTGGCCTCGAGGCCATAGGTGACTTTCTAGTTCCTCTGGTACACCCTTTTCACTAAGTCCAAATTTTACAGAACAAATACTTTGATTAAGAGGCTTTCTTCCGAGAAGTTTGGGTTCAAAGGGCTACACTTGAGTATCTAAAAGACCACAGGTGGCAAGGCTGCAGGTTCCCCGCCCAAGCACTAGGTGATACTCTGACTGACCCATCCTCACTGCTGAGGGGAAAAACAACCCAACTCAAGTGAACTATGATTGATGGGAAGTCAGGAAGAATGTTGGAAGGGTATAAGAGAATTTGTGAGTTTCAAGAGATGTCCATGGTCATCAAATCCAACCTCATATCCAAAAGTAATCTCTACTGTACCGTATCCAACAAGTGTTAACCCAGCTTGGGCTTGAAAACCTTCACGGAAGGGGAACTCACTGATTCTTGCTCCTGGGAGAAAGGAGTCTGGGCAGCTGAATTGCACAATGGATAAATTGATGAGCCTCGAATCAGGGGGACCTGAGTTCAAATATGACCTCAGATAATTATTAGCTGCATGACTCTGGGCAAATCATTCCACTCTGTTTGCCTCAGTTTCCATGAACTGGAGAAGGAAAAGGTCAAGCTGCTTGAGTATATTTGCCAAGAAAACCCCAAATGGGGTTGTGAAGAGTGAGACCAGACTGAAAAGACATTGAAAGGTAAATCTCTTGAGGTCAGGGATGGTTTTGTTTAATAAATGCTTGTTAACTGATCGAATAGTCAGTCATGAATAGACCTGACTTTAGGTCATTAGGCTTTGAAGGTTAAAGGTTGGGAAAGGGTTGCAATTGCCGGAGTCCAGAATGGGGATGCCTTGGGATTCATTAAAATTGGTACCACATTCCTGCCTTGTGGGGAGAGGGTGATAAATGACAGCCTGTACTGTCACCTTCAAGCCTGATGAAAGATTAGGGACCAAAGGCAGATTTCACAGGTGCAAAGGATCTTGGACCAAGAGCCAAAAGGATCTTCTGAGGTGCTTGAGTGCAACCCCTTTATTTTACAAAGGAGGAAACTGAAGCCTGGAAGAGAATTTCAACTTGACCAAGGTCACACAGATAGTTCATTCAAATCCAGATCTGCCAAGGCCAAATCCCATGCTCCTCAATCCTAGTGAATAACAGGATTTTTTTTGACTTGGAAAGGATATCAGACATCAGCCCACCAGATTAAAAACTGAGGTTCAGAAAGGACAAATGATTTGCCCGAGATCACATGCTTAATAGATGGCAGAATTTGCATTCTCACCTCAAACCCTTAACTCAATTCTCTTACTATAGTATATTATATATTTATTATATTATAGATAATATTTATTTTTATATATAGTATTTATTTTATTTTGTCGTATATATACATATATATATATACTATGTGTATTATATATAATATATAATACTATACTATAATATTTTCCATCTTTGGGGTATTTTTTTGTAGTGGAAGAAACAGTGGTGATCTATTAATGAATTTAGAAAGAGAGATGTCTACCCACAACTACTCTCCATTATTTGTCACTGTGCTGCTGATAAGCCTGGATTCTCTTTTAAACCTTACCAAGGCAGCCCAAAGTGAATGTAAACATTAGTGAGAGTAGCTACTGTGAGACTCTTGAGGTTCTTGGGAGGCAGTGCAGCATTGGATTTAATTTTTATTTTATTTGAAAAATTTTTTTACATCCTCATTCTTTCCCTCCCCTCCCCCCACCCCCAATTAAGAACACTGGATTGAACCTGTGTTCAAATGCCAAGTCATTTTATGTTTTTTGTCCTTAGTTTTCTTCTCTATAAAATTTTGGGGGAGGGTAGGAGTAAATGACCTCAAGGGTCTCTTCTAGATCTTGATCTAAATTTCTGCCACCCTGGGGCAAAGCAACAAAGGCTTCATCATTATTGTTTTCCACATTTCCATGAGGGGAGTTTAGGCTCATGGAAATATGAGTTATAAGGTCATAAGTTTAGAGCTGAAAGGGCCCTTTAAGGTCATCTAAACCATCCCTCTCATTTAACAGATGAAGAAACTGAGGCCCAGAGATGTACCAGACCAGGTCAAGGTCACAAATGACAGAACTGGAATGCAAGACCCGGTCCACTGCTGCCCTCCCCCCGCTCCATTTCCCTTAGGCTGGGCTAAACAATCTCTAAGATATTCCCCATCGATGACCTTCTGCCATTTTTGTGGAGGCTTTGTTCTTTACACTTCCATTCAAACCCAGATCTTGGGTCCTAGGTAGAGTCTTTTACGAGTCCTAACCTGTTGTCAAGTTCTGTAATAAAAAAAAATTGGTTGAGCAGCCAGGAATCTATTATTAACACTAGCCATGATAATCATTATTTTTAATTTCAATAAACCTTTAAAGTTTACATGGTCCTCTGGAATAGGAAAGGAGTGAGACCTGTCATTTCATTAGTATAAAGAACTCCAGGGTAAGCAGGCTCCTTCTATCGATGTAGGTAGCTACCTTGGACTTAAGGGACTCAAAGAGTTATCTAGGGCACTCGGAGGCTGACTCTTCCAGAACCATCCAGCCAACAGTCTGAAGCCAGAATAGACATGCGGCTTCTGGCTCCAAGGTCAAATCCTCATCCAAAATGTCACCTTACCTCTGGCTATCTAGGGTGTGTCTTATTGTTATTATTATAAGTTGGACAAGATGTCCCTTCCTGCTCTCCAAAGGGATTCTCTAATTATCTAGAAACCTCAGTTAGCCAGGGGGTGGGGGTCGGAGTTCAGCTAGATGGCTGTACTGCAGTGGATAGAGCACTGGGCTTGACATCAGGAAGATTCATTTTCATGAGTTCTAATCTGGCCTCAGACATTTGCTAGCTGTGTGACCCTGGGCAAGTCACTTCACTTTTGTTTGCCTCAGTTTCCTCATCTGCAAAATGAGCTGGAGGAAATGGCAAACCACACCAGCATCTTTGCCAAGAAAATCCCACATAGGGCCACAAAGAGTCGGACATGACTGAATAACAACTTGGAAGGGAGAAGGGAATAAGCATTTATATTGTACCTACTATGTGCTAATGTGCCAAGGACTTTACAAATATTATCTCATTTATCCTCACAGTCCCCGTGGGAGGTGGGTGCTCATATTATTCCAATTTTATAATTAAGGAAAAAAAAAGTTAAATGTACCCAATATGCCCAGGGTCACACAGCTAGTCATGTCTGAGGGTGGATTTGAACTCAGGTCTTCTTGACTCCAGGTCCAACACTCTATCCTAGTGGATAGTGCTCCCTAGGTGCCTCTGCAAAACCTTAAAGGACAATGAAAATATGTTGTTTGTGAAGCATTCAGGGTTAAGTGACTTGTTCAGGGTCACACACAGCTAGTAAGTGTCAAGTGTCAGAAGCCGGATTTGAACTCAGGTCCTTCTGACTCCAGGGCTAGTGCTCTATCAAATGCATCACCTAGCTGCCTCTAAAATGTAGCAATGTTAGCAATAATAATATCATAGATTTAGAAATGGAAGGGTTCTTAAGTTCACTGGGTCCAACCTCCCATTTTATAGATGAAGAAACTGACAAAGAGAAAAATGTACTACTCACCCATACAGCTAGTTAAGTAGCTGAGACAGGATTTGAACCCAGGTCTTCTATTATGTATGTCAGGGGCTCTGAACCTGGGGTCTATGAACTCATTTTATAGATACACACATACATGCATTCATGCATACAAATTCCTGTGTTGATAATTATATTTCATTGAAATTGGTTTCCTTTGGATTTTTTTCTGCATTTAAAAACATGATTCTGTGAAAGAGTCCAAAGGTTCACCCGACTGCCTGAGGGATCAGTGATACACAAAAGGTTAAAAATTTAACCTTCAATTTGTGCTTTATCCACTATATGCCCAGCTGGCTTTCATTAGTAATAACTCAAATTTATGTAACAATTTCAAGATTAAAAAGCACCTAAAAAAATCTGCCTCAGGTAGATTTATAAGCTTCATTAATCCTATTTTGAAGATGAGGAAACTGAAACAAAAAAGTTAAATGGTATGCTCAAAGCATACACAATGAGCGTCAGAGCCAAGATTCTAAGGGCAGCTGTCCCACCTTGCAGCCTGGTACCTTTCTGCTCTACCACATTTTCTATCTTAATACTGTAACATTATTATTAACAATGTAAATATTAATGAATCAAATTTTCAGAGCACTTTAAGGCAAGCCAGGTGCTTTCTGGCTAATTGAATAGTGTGGCTTAGCTCTATGACTTGGCACCTTAGCTAACGTGCTGGGCAATGATGTAGGAGAAAATGGGATTGGGGGTAGGAAAGACCTGATTCGAAAACCTTCCTTTGACACTGATTAGCTGTGTGACCATGGACAAGTCATTTACAGGATTTCAGAATTTTTGAAGTTAGATGGGATCTCTATACAACAATCTTCCAACCTCTCCTGGAGGACCCCTAGGAAAGGAGAATTCTCCTTTTGTCCAGTGTTAATCATTAGAAAGGTCTTTCTGATTTCAGTCCTCAGTTTCCCTTTTTACCACTTCTGCTCACTGCTCCTGATTCTGTCCTCTGAGGCCAAGTAGAAGCAGACTAATCTTTCTTTCACATAAGAGCCCTTCAACCGATGGAACATTATCCTGTCCCACTCAAGTCATTACTCCCTAGTTATTTCAACAGATAAGATTTCATTACTCTGAGTGTTCTCATCTGTAAAATGCAGCAATTATGTGAACAATGTGCAGGGTTGACTCAAATGAGAGAAGGCATGCAAAACACATTGCAAGCCTTGAAGCTCTAGAAAAGTCAGTTATTATAAGAAACTTTTCTTTTTAAATAGATGAATGACCAATAGCTTCTCAGAGTTAAACAATGATGGGACCAGCTAATATTGACTGCACAGAGCTAACAATTAAATTTTCAGCGTAAGCATTGGCACCTAGGAAATCAGCAGACAGTGTTGTTTTGTTGATTGTTTAAATTTAAGAAAGTGAGGAAGAAAATGCTGATCATTGAGAGGAGTTTTAAAAATGTGTACTGCTTTTTGGAGAGTCACACAGCCCTGCTTCCTGGGGACGGAGCTCCTGGGGTCAGCCTCGGGTCCCTCAACATCTCCATCCACAGCTCTGGGCATGAGAATGGATGTTGACAGTTACAGCCTTGATGTAAAGCCCGCCATGAGCTTGGCTGTCTTTCTGAATTAGCAAAGAGAGATTAAGGAAAACAGAAACATAATTTCCATGGTAATTCTTCCAGTAAAGCCCTCCTCTGATGATAATATTTCATCATGATGTGAGTACTCAAAGGTTGTGTCAGGGATAGCAAGATATCCAGCTCTGTTCTGGCAAGTCTTGGGATTATAAAATCCCATGGTTGTAGAGCTGGAAGGAATCTTGGAGGCCATTTGTTCCAACTCTTTCATTTCACAGGTGAAGAAACTGAGGCCCTGGGAGGAGGAGTGACCTGCCCCAAGTCACAGAGACCTAGACCTGGCAGGTACCTCAGAGGTTATGGAATCTACCCCACACCCCCTCATTTTACTGGGGAAGAAAAGTGAGGCACTCAAAGGGGCAATGACTTGTCCAAGGTCACAAGGCAGTACCTAGCATTTGTTAAGTACTTTACAAATATTATCTCATTTACTCCTCTTCCAAAACCTTCAAATTAAGTACTGTTATGATTCCTATTTCACAACTGAGAAAGACAGAAGTTATGTGACCAGCCCAGGATCATCCAGCTAGTAAGTATCCAAGGCTGGATTTGATGATCCAAGGTCTTTCTGATGCCAACTCCATTGCTCTATGCATTATGACACCACCTAGATGCCTCTAAGTGATACAGTACAACTGCCAAAAGTGTTTGGTGGAGAGGGCTTTGGATTTGGAGTTAGAAAGATCTGCATTCAAATCCTGCTATTACTAAACTATGTGACTCTGGGAAAGTTAATTAACTTCCCTGACTCTCCATTTGTTCCTCAATAAAGTAAGGGAACTGAATTTGAAGGTGACCCATCTAACTTTAAATCTATGATCAAATGAGATGGTGGCTGGGAAAATGTTTTGGAAAGCTTTACACACACAAATTTTATATATATATACACACACACATATATATATATATACAGTGCATGTGTGTGTGTGTGTGTGTGTGTGTATGTGCGCATTGGTTATTTCAATTCAGGCCATCTGTGTTCATTTATCATTCCCTAAAAGCTTAGTTATTTAGCTCACTAGACTGGGAGTATACCTTTAGAGAAGAAAGGGACCTGGCAGGTCACCTAGTCCAAATCCCTTCATTTTACACATGAGGAAACTGAGGCCCAGGGAGAGAGTGTGACTTGTGCAAAGTCACACCTAGGATTACATACTTAGAGCTGGGAGGAACTTTAAAGGTCATCTAATCCAAACCCCTCCTTTTACAGAGAAGGAAACTGAAGGGAAGTGTCTCCCTCAAAGTTACACAGAGAATCATGGGAGCATAGAGGTAGAGTTGGAAGGGACCTCAGGAGCCATGGAATCCAACTCCCTGCATTTTATAGATGAGAAGGAAAGTGAGTTGTTTGAGGTACATGGGGGGTATGCTGCAGTGGATGGGGATTGGAGGAAGGAAGGAAGGAAGGAAGGAGAAAGAAAAGAAGGAAGAAAAAAAGAAGGAAGGAGAAAGGAAGGAGGAAAGAAGGAAGGGAATGAGTATTTATTAAGCATATGTATCAAGCACTGTGCTAAGACCTTTACAAATATCTCATTTGACCCTCACAACACTCTTTCAAGGTAGCTATTTCTTTTTACAGATGAAGGAGTTGAGGTAGAGAAAGTGACTTACTCAGAGTCATGTAGCTAGTAAGTGCCTGAAGACGAATTTGTACCCTGCTCTTAGACCAGGGTCCTCTTATTTTTTGTGTCATTGATCCTCTGGCCTGTGTCTAGTGAAGCCTGAGGTTCCCTTCTCAGATGTTTTTAAATGCATAAAATACAAAGGATTACAAAGGGAACCAATTATAGTGAAATAAAGACATATTTTTTTCTTGTCCAAGTTCATGGATTCCCTTGGGGATCTGTTTAAAACAAAACAAAACTGCTTTTAAGAATCCTAGCACTCGACACTTAATAGCTGTGTGACTTTGAGAAAGTCCCTGTGATTTAGTTTTCTCATCTGTAGAATGAGAAGATTGCCATAAGGTCCCAAATATCTGATCCCTCTATCATAAGAGACTAGGAGTAGAGTCCACTGCCTAATGTAAGCTCCCAAAACCTCTTTCCCTGATTGAGCCTGTCTGACACCTGAGAAAGGATTTTCCTAGGTGCAGCCTAGGTGGCAGCGTCCAGGTGTGCTAAGGATTAACGGTTCGGCATCCAGCTTGTCCAGGTGATCGCAGCAGGAGGGGTGTGTGTGTGTGTAGGAGAGAGGAGGTGGGAGGCGTCCTTGGGGGCGGGGAGGGATGAAGGAAGCTTTGATCCAATTTTCCGATCTGAGAAATATGAAATGAATGGGCTTCAATCCTGCCAGCCTTCTCTGGCCACAATGGCAGGAGGAATCCAGGAGGGCTGGCCTGGGCCCCCAGGATGAAAGGCATTTTCTCTTTCTCCCGAGTGCTGGCCAGATGGCAGCTCCAGCATTAGCTTTCACTTCTGGAGCCTCCCAGGCACACTTCTATTGTTGACAGTTTAACACTGTGAATGGGGCCGAAGTGTGGGAAACTGGAAAAACTCCGGGCTCACACCATCTGATGTGAATAGTCAACCAGGCGGGCCGCCTTGCGTGGCAGGCACAAACAGACCTCTGGGGTTACTAACGCCAGGCTCCCATGTAAAAGGAGGGGAAGGAGGGAGAAGGGAAGGGGGAGAATTGGAGGGAAAAGGGGGAATTGGAGGGACAGAAACAATTGGAGAGGGATAGGGAGAAGGGAAAAGGCAGAGACAGAGAAACCCAGAGGGGGAGGAACAGAGAGTGAAGCGTTGGGGGTGGCCAAGAAAAGGGAGGAAGAAATATAGAGACAGAAAAAGATCAAGAAAGAGACAGAGAGAAGAGGCGTGATAATAGGAATGGGACAGAGTAGGGAGAAATAGAGTTAGGAAGAGAGGAAAGGAAACAGAAGTCAGAGAGATATAGGGAATGGGGAGAAAAAGAGGGAAAGAAATCTAGAAAAAAAGAGGAGGGGAAATAGGAGAGAGACAGAGAGAGATAGAGACAGAGACAGAGAGAGACAGAAACAGAGAGAGATCAATTTCCCACTCAAAACCCCTGTCCATCCCACCAGCTGATCAGAACAGTGATCTCTGGCTTTCTCCAGGTTTCTCTTGCCATTCAGCTTTACTTAGTAACTTTTCACTGTTTTGGCATATGCTTGAAAAAATGCCAGTTACTTTATAAATATTTTCATATTTGATCCTTACAATAACCCTTTCAGGTAGGTGCTGTTATTATATCCATTTTACAGTTGAAGAAACTGAGGCAGTTAGGTGGCACAGTGGATAGAATGCTGGGCCTGGAATCAGGAGATACCTGAGTTCAAATCTAGCCTCAGACACTGTGACCCTGAGCAAGTCTCACCTAATGCATTTGCCTCCATTCCTTATCTGTAAAATGAGCTGGAGAAGAAAATGGCAAATCACTTCAGTATCTTTGCCAGGAGTCTCCTAATCCTTGGCTTTCCTTTGTAATTTACAATTTTGGAAAGATACCTGGGGCACTGAGGGAATAACTTGCCCAGGGTCAGACAGGCAGTATTTGGACAAAATAGGATTTGAACTCTGGTGTCCCTTCTTGTCTTCACTATACCAGGATAACTCTCCAATTATAATTACAGGGAAAATATTATATTCATGATAATTTAGTGACAGAAGAGGTTTGATGATGTATAACTTTATTATAACGAATGATTTGGTAATTATTTTACATTCAATTTTTTAATATGCATAATCTGGAAAACACTAGTCTTTTGTTAATTGCTAAATAGAGGGATTTCCATAGAGGGAGGAGCCGTGGACTTCCCTGGGTATATTTAGAACCACACCCCTGTAGGTTAAGTGCCTCTCAGAATACAGCTGAGTTTGTCTTTCAACTCTGTCTTCTTCCAGTGTTGGTGGTTCCCACTGAATGGGAGAGTGGTAACCACTTTTCCAAGTGGTTCTGCTTCCTAATTTTCATGGCCAAGTGAAAAAGATTTGAGTGGTACCCAGGAAGGAAGAAAGGAAAGGAATAAGCATTTATGAAGTACCTACTATGTGCCAGGCACTTCACAAATATTGTCTTAATTTGATTGTCACAGTAATCCTATGAAGTAGGTGCTATTATGATACCCATTTTACAATTGAAGAAACTGAGGCAGGCAGGTGGCACAGTAGATAGAGTGCTGGAGTCAGGAGGACCTGAGTTCAAATCTAGACTCAAACATTTACAAGCTATGTGACCCTGGTCAAGTCACTTCACCCTGTTTGCCTCAGTTTTCCCATCTGGAGAAGGAAATGGCAAATCGCTCCAATATCTTTGCCAAGAAAACCCCAAATGGGGTCAGCAAGAGTCTACAGGACTAAGATGAAGCAACAACTTCTGACTCCAGGGCCAGGTCTTTGTCCATTCCTCCATCTAACTGCCTGAGGGTAATTGATAAAATAAATTTAGAAAACATCGATCAAATTTATTAAGTGCCTACTGTGTGCCAGGTACTGTACTAAACACTAAACCCTGCCTTAAAGGAGTTTACAATCTAATGGGGGAGACAAACAAACAAGTATGTGTAAAGTAAGCTATATGGAGGACAAATGTTGTTGTTCAGTTGAGTTCAACTCTTTGTGATCCAATTGGGGATTTTCTTGGCAGTTACTGGAGTGGTTTGACATTTCTTTCTCCGGATATTTACAGATGAGGTAACGGAGACCAACAGGGTTAAATGACTTGCCTAGAGTCACAAAGCTGGATAAGGAGATATATGTGGACCAAAAGGATATGGATAGACACATCAGATAGATAGATAGATAGATAGATAGATAGATAGATAGATAGATAGATAGATAGAAACAGATAGACAGATATAGACATATAGAAATAGACAGACAGAAACTGACAGATGTAGACAGAAATAGAAGTGATAGAGTAAATAGACAAATAGGATATATAGACTAGACAGATAACTAAACATGATAGATAAATGGATGGATATAGGTATAGATAGTACATATTCATATGTATACATGTTATTTACCCAGCTAGATGGTGCAGTGGATAGAGCACCAGTGCAGAAGTCAGGGGGACCTGAGTTCAAACCTCACCTCAGACATTTGACACTCACTAGTTGTATGACCTCGGGCAAGTCCCCTAACCCCAGTTGCCTCATCCTGGGTCATCTCCAGTCATCCTGATGAATATCTGGTCACTGGATTCAGATGGTTCTGGAGGAGAAGTGAGGCTGGTGACCTGCACAGCCGTCCCTCACTCAAAACAAAGTCCAGTGCAAGTCATGTCATCTGACATGGTCTTTTTCGGCAATGAAGGACAAACACACACACACACACACACACACACACACACACACACACACACACACACATAGAATTATTTCTGTTCACAACCTTCCTTCTATCAGATTTTATGTCCTTGAGAGCACAGTTCTCCATCTTCCTAACTCCTCGGTACAGCATCCTATCTCCAACAGATACTTTAAAAAAATGTGTTTTTTTGATCTTCATCATCTCTAAAAATAGCCTTAACTTTGAAAATGTATTTCATAGTGAAAAGCACAGTGGGCATGAGCTCTCCTGCTTTGGCAGGCAGCTGGTGCTGAACCTTGGTCCAAAGAAGACTTAGATATAATCCTGCCTTTGATACTCACCATTGGTGTGAAATTGGCTTAATCTAATCACCTCTCAGAGTCTCAGATTTCTCAACTATAAAACAGATAAGATAATACTCACCTAGGGAAAATTGGAAAGCAGTTTGGCAGAGAATAGGCACACACCAACATCTTACGCTGTATACCAGGAAAAGGTCAAAATGGGTAAGTGATTTAGACATAAAGGGTGAAATCATAAGTAAAGTGATGGTGAGGGCATGGATAAATTTACCTGTCAGATCTATGGTTAAGGAAGAAATTTATAAGCATACAAGAGACAGAGAGAATCATAAGAAATAAAGCAGGTAATTTCTATTACATGAAATTAAAAAGTTTTTTTTACAAACAAAGCCAATGTAGCCAAAATTAGAAGGAAAGCAAGAAACTTGGAAAAATTTTTATAATAAGTTTTTCTGACAAGGACCTCATTTCTCAAATATATAGAAGATTTTGTCAAATTTATAAAAATAAGAGCCATTCCCCAACTGAAAAATGGTCAGAGGGTATGAATGGGCAATTTTCAGAAGATGAAATCAAATCTATTAATAATTATAGGAAAAAATGCTTTAAATACATTACTGGTTAGAGAAATGTAAATTAAAACAACTCTGAGGTACAATCTCATACCTATTAGCTTGACTAAAATGATAGAAAAGAAAAATGACAGATATTGGAGGGGATGTGGAAAAATAAGTATACTAATGCATTGTTGGTGCAGTTGAGGATTGGTCCAAACCTTCTGGAGAACAATTTGAAACTATGGCCAAAGGGCTGTAAAACTATGCCTACCTTTTGACTGAGCAATATTTTCACAAAGACTGTAACCCAAAGAGATTAAAGAAAGAGGAAAAGGACTTAAATGTCAAAAAATATAGTAGCTCTTTTTGTAATAGCCAAGAATTGAAAGTTGATGGAATGCCCATCAATTGAGACTTGATTGATTAAGTATATGATTGTGATAGAATATTATCGTGCTATAAGAAGTGATGAGCAGGATGGTTTCAGAAAAAATAATTTGGGAAGACTTATATGAACTGATACAAAGTGAAGTGAGTAGAAGCCACAGAACACTGTACTCTTTCATAGTAATATTGTAACAATGATCAACCATGAAAGACTTAGCTACTCTAATTAGTACGATGATCCAAGATAATTCCAAAGGACTCATGATGAAAGATGCTTTCCACCTCTTGAGAAAGAATCAATGGAGTCTGAATGCAGATTGAAGTATACTCCCCCTGCCCCATTTTCTTTATTTTTCTTGCTTTTTTTGCAACATGGCTAATATTAAATGTATTTTAATCATTTCATATATATAATTGATTCTCCATGAGTGGAGGGGGGGGAGGTTGGAGGGAGAGAATTTGAAACTCAAAATGTAAAAACAAGATTACTAATTATTCTTTGATTAGTTTTGGGGAAAAAAACCCAATAGTATCCCAATAGGTGGTCATTTGGATATCAAGATGACTCAAGTTATGATCCAGACTCAGATACTTGTAGAACAATTGATTTCAAACTAAAAGACATCTTAGAAGTTACTGAATTCTATTCCTATCATTTACAGATGAAGAAACTGAGGAAGGGAAATGATAGACTCACAGTATGGAATAAGGAGGAAACAGGAAAGGGGAATGGAATAAACATTTATATAGCACCTACTATGTGCCAGGCACCATGCTAAGCCCTTTATAAATATTGTCTCATTTCATCCTCAAAACAAATTTAAAGTTGAGGGAAGTCCCCATTTTGTAGTTGAAGAAAATGAGACAAATAGAGGTGACTTGCTCAGGATCACATAGCTAAATTGTGTTTAAGACAGGATTTGAACTTAGGTTTTCCTAATTTATAAAAGTTAGAGAGAAATAGTTTCTAGGCAATTAATAATTTTATTAATCACGCTAGCATATAATTAATAAAAGGAGTCTGCGATACTCTCAAATGCATGGAACCCACTCAACCACTCTATGTCTTTGCTGGGTGTTCTTGAGGGTGACAGTTGACTCTGATTGGTTAACAAGTAATGAGAAAAATGAATATTATAATGAGAAGTGAACCTATTCTTTGTGTTCGTCCTTCATTACTGAAGAAGACCATGCCATCAGAGAAATGATGACATGACTTGCACTTGACTTTGTTTTGAGTGAAGGAGGGCTGTGCAGGTCACCAGCCTCACTTCCTCTCCAGAGCCATCTGAATCCAGTGACCAGATATTCATCAGGATGACTGGAGATGACTCAGGATGAGGCAATTGTGATTAAGTGACTTGCCCAAGGTCATACATCTAGTGAGTGTCAAATGTCTGAGGTGAGATTTGAACTCAGGTCCCCCTGACTTCTGCACTGGTGCTCTATCCACTGCACCAACTAGCTGCCCCTAAAGCAGAACCTCATAGCTGAACCTATTCTTATGAAGGGCTGAAGGGTGAAACTTTGATTATATCCTTTACTTCCAACCACCCCCAGCCTTGGGTCATCTAATTAAAGAATTTATCCCCATCCAAACACAATATAGAACACAAAGGACTTCCCCATCTGGGGTTTGAACAAGATTGAGGAGAAAGTTAATCCAATCTATTATCAGCATTGTCTTTCAGATCCTGGTTTGGGAGTAGAAAAGAATAAGGTTTCAGAAAGGGATCAATTCTGCATCTCCCCAATAATAACACTTAGTTATTTTAATAATCATTTCTCTCACTCTATAACACTAGTTGCCTCTAATTATAGTATGATATATTTAGTGTGGGAAGGTAATCTGACTCACCTATTTTACAAATGGGGAAATGGGGCCAGGGAGATGAAATGATTTGCCTATGTCATAGAGGCAGGATTTGAACCCAGCTCATCTGACTCTAAATTCAGTGCCACTGGAACCAGACACATAGTAAATGCTAAATATAAGCTTATTGATTGATTAATTAGCCATGCTTTAGATGCTATAAAGTATGTAAAAGGCTTAGCAAATTTATAACTGCATAACAGAAGAGAAATCTTCTTAGGAGATTGAAGAGCATCCCCCCCTCCCACTCTTTGATTATGAATTGGATTATTACATTCTGACTATGGCTAAGTACTTAAATGATGTGGTGATTTTATCAGTCATCACTGGCCTCTGTATCTTATCCTGGTCTCTCTCAGAGGCTATACTTCTAGAAGTGTAACTCAACCAGGCTGAGGGTAACCGAGGGGTCTCAAACCCATTGGTGAGTTAGGGGAGTGTCTACTCCAAAAATGTGAAGACTTGGGCGGATAAGAACAATTTGTTCCAGTGGCCATGAAAGCAACTGAAGCAGGTGATGTGGAGTGCTTAGAGTTTGGTTAGACACTGAAGACTGCTAAGGTCATCCACTGCAGCCTGAGTCATCACCAGCCATCTTGACTCTGTCCTGCCACTGGACTATGATGGCTCTGGAGGAGAAAGTGAGTCTGATGACTTCATGCAACTCTGCTTCACTTAAATCCAATTTACGCATGAATCAAAAGACATCAACCATACCATTTTACTCTTATGCCTCAAAGTCCTGTGGCGACAGGCAAGTGATGAAGCAGCAGGTGTGCATACACCGGGAACTGTAGTCATCACCCTTCACACAGGCGACCCAGGCTGTAGGGTCATTTCTCACTGGAAGTAGCAGTGGGACTCAGCAGCCCCCTGGGTTTCTGAGCAGCCTTTTAAGGATAGCACTGTTCACCTTCTGGTGAGCTCACCTTTTGGTGTGAGGAAGGGGAGTAGAAAAGGTGCCCTAAATATTGTCTGCCTACTGAACTCTGACCTGATTGCCATAGCAAGCAGGGAATCCCACTATGCAGTTGAAACATTCCAAAAAATGCACAAAATGTACAAAAACATCAACAAAGATGATTCCACTCACCATTGGCACATGGAGCATGTGTACACTTAGAGACAACACAAAATCCAATAGACCTGAAAGACCTACTGCTCTTGTTGCAGGAGAACTCAACATATATCACATTGAAATAGCAGCCCCAAGTGAAACAAGGTTGGCTAATGAAGGCCAGCTTACTGAAGTTGGAGCTGGATACACATTTTTTTCTGAAGTGGGTGCAGTGAAGGGGAGCACCATGAAGTTGGTGTGGGTTTTGCAATCAAAACTAATCTAGTCAGCAAGCTGGTATGCCTGCCAAAAGGAGTGAATGATAGGTCCCTGACAATGTAAATACCACTTGCAGGAAAACGCCATGCCACCATCATCAGTGCCTATGCTCCCACCATGACGAAGATGGTGGTCAAAGAAAAATTTTATGAAGACCTAGAGTCCCTTATTGTCAATGTGCCAAAAGAGGACAAGCTTATAATTCTGGGTGACTTTAATGCTCGAGTAGGCTCAGACTACCAGATGGCAGGGAGTTCTAGGGAAGAATGGAGTTGGAAACAGCAACAGCAATGGTAATTTGCTGCTAAAGACTTGTGCATTGCATGACCTGCTCATCACCAACACTGTTTTCCGTTTACCTAAATGCAATAAAACTTCATGGATGCAAACATTGGCATCTAATAGACTATGTGATTATAAAGAGAAGAGACAGACAAGATGTGAGAGTGACAAAGGCAATGTGTGGTGCAGAGTGCTAGACTGATCATAGACTCATCCTTTCCAAGCTAAATATTCACCTTCATCAAAAGTGCTGCCCCCAAGGCAAAATGACTAACAGAAGAATCAATGTTAAAAATTGGAGCATGTCTCTGAGTGCTAACTTGGAAGGAAAGTTGAGCTGACACACAGCTGGCAACAGTGGAGCAGAAAAGGAGTGGGCTGCTTTCAGAGATTTGGTGTCTAGCACTGCATTTGCTCATCTGGGTCAGAACACTCTCAAACACCAAAACTGGTTTGATGAAAATGACGGGGAAATTCAGTACCTGCTAAATGAAAAACGAGAACTCCACAGGATATTGCAGCAGGATATTTCATCCACCTCTAAGAAGGCAGCATTTAATTCCATTAAAAGCAAAGTACAAGCAAAGCTTAGAGGGATGTAGGATTCTTGGCTCAGTAAGAAGGCAAATGAAATTCAGTTTTATGCTGATAGTAACAATCCAAAGTGCTTTTATGATTCCCTGAAAGCTATTTATGGACCAAAAACCTATGGGGCATCACAAGTAATCAATGTGATGGAGTCACATTGATTAGTTATGAGGACATGATCCTAGAGAGATGGGCTAAACACTTCCATAGTGTTCTCAACAGACACCACCAATCAATACTGAGGCCATTGTCAGTTTACCTCAGGTTGAAGTCAATCCCTCCTTAGCTGAAATTCCAACTGAAGAAGATGTTTTGAGGGCCATTAGACTCCTTTCATGTGGCAAAACACCTGGCGCTGATTCTATTCCAGCTGAGATTTACGAGGTAGGGGGTGCATTGCTCATACAAAAGCTGACTGAAATTTTCCAGGTTATATGGCAAGAGGAAGATATGCCCCAGAAGTTCAAGAATGCCTCCATTGTCCATCTCTGTAAAGGTAAAGGGAATAGATTGTCCTGCGACAATCGCAGCAGGGTCTGTCTCTTAGTCATTGCTGGCAAAATTCTTGCTAGAGTCCTCCTTCATGGGCTGATCCTTCACCTGGAGGATGGTCATATACCTGAGAGTCAGTGTGGCTTCAGAAAGCACCGAGGAACAGTAGATAGGGTGTTTGCTGCCCGACAACTCCAGGAGAAATTCCAGGAGCAGAACAGAGTTCTGTACACAACATTTGTAGATCTGACCAAGGCCTTTGACAGTGTTAGTCATGAGGGCTTATGAAAAATTATGTCAGAATTTGGCTACCAGGAGAAGTTCATCAATATTGTATGTTAATTTCATGATAGCATGTTTGTCCAGGTTTTGAATAGTGGACAATGCTCTTGGGCCTTCCCAGTCACCAATGGAGTGAAACAGGGCTGTGTGCTTGCTCCTATGCTTTTTAGCATGATGTTTTCAGCCATGTTGTCAAATGCTTTCAATGAGGATGAACATGGCATCAAGGTCAACTACCATATTGATGGTAAGTTCTTCAATTTGAAAAGGCTACAAGCCAAGACCAAAGTGGAGGGAGTGTTGGTGCATGATTTTCTGTTTGCAAATGATTGTGCACTCAGTGCAGCCTCTGACGCTCAGATTCAACAAAATATGGATCAATTCTCTGCTGCCTGTGCTAATTTTGGCCTAATAAGTAACATTAAGAAGACATAGATGCTCTATCACACCACACCACACACAGCCACTACCACACCATCCGTATGTGAAACCATTGATTACGATCACAACAAATGGAGAAGTTTTGAATGCTGTGG
This sequence comes from Bettongia penicillata ogilbyi, assembly GCA_023548195.1. Classification (NCBI taxonomy): domain Eukaryota; kingdom Metazoa; phylum Chordata; class Mammalia; order Diprotodontia; family Potoroidae; genus Bettongia; species Bettongia penicillata. The sequence goes on along the minus strand of JAJHZJ010000081.1, from coordinate 643,168 downwards.
ATAAATTCACTTACCTTGGTAGTATACTTTGCAGGGATGTACACACTGACAGTGAGGTTGATGCATGCATTGCCAGAGCTAGCTCAGCGTTTGGGAGGCTCCGAAGAAAAGTTTGAGAGAGAAGAAGACTGAGTACCAAACTGAAGATCTACAGGGACGTTGTGTTGAATGCATTGTTGTATGCCTGTGAAACATGGACAGTCTACCAGTGCCATGCCAGGAAACTGAATTGCTTCCATTTGAACTGTCTTAGGAATATTCTGAGGATCATCTGGCATGATAAGGTACCAGACACTGAGGTCCTTGCTTGAGTTGAACAGTCAAGCATTCAAACTATGCTTCAGAGAGCACAACTCTGATGGACTGGCCAAGTTGTTTGAATGCAAAATGTGCGCTTGCCAAAAGACTATTTTAAGGAGAATATTTATGGGGCAGGTGATCGCATGGTACTCAGAAGAAGTGACACAAAGACACTCTCAAAGTCTCAAGAACTTTGGATTTGACTGTGCAACATGAGAGACACTGGCAAAAGGACCACTCAGCATGGTGTGCCCCCATCAGAAAGGGTGTTGTGCTCTATGAGCAAAGCAGAATTGAGATAGTACAAAATAAACCTAAGTTGTGCAAATTTGGAGTACCCACCCCCCAAAATTCATACAGACTATCTGTGCCCAATGTGTAATAGAGCATTCCAAGCTCATATTGGTCTGATCAGCCACAGTTGAACACACTGAAACTTCACTTTATCATGGTAACATCATTTTGGTCCTCTTCAAAAACAAAGGACAACAACCAACTTCTAAAAGACAGGGAATTAGAATTTGAGAGAACCTAGTCCAGTCCCTTAAAAAGTCCCAAAGAACGGGCAGGTAGGTGGATAGAGAATTGGCTTTGGAGTCAGGAGAACACAGTTCAAATTTGGCCTCAGACCTTAGTAGCTGTGTTACCCTGGGCAAGTCACTTAACCCCAATTTCCTCCCCTCACCCTCACAAAATCCCAAAGATTTGGGAAGCTTTCCCCATCCAATGGTAGTAATAGGAATGATTTTTTTCATTCATTGGCTGGAAAGCTGGATAGTCCTGTTTCCATTCAAGGGCTCCTAGGATAAAGAGAGTATCAATTAACCAGGAGAGTCTATAAAAGTTTGGGGGAGGGAGAGGTAAAAGAAAAGCAGAGGTGATATGTGAGGTAGGAGAAAGATGATCAGACCTGGGGGTCAGGAGAAACTTGCTTTAGAATCTTAGATCTGACACTTGGTAGATGATTGATTGTAGAAAAGTCACTTCACATCTCTGAGACTAGGTTTCTCCAGATGTATAATGGGAATAAAAATATATAGAGACATATATATGTCTACATATAGACATCCATAATATCCCTTTGGATCCTCCCAAGAACTGTGACACTGATGTGATTGTTATGCTACTTTTTTTACAGTTGAGGAAACTGAGGCCCAAAGAGGTTAAATTACTTGTCCAAGGTCATAACAGCTAACAAAAAAATGAAAAAGTCAGAATATGAACTCCAAATCCAAATCAAACACTTTAAATCAATATTGCAACTCCTTAAGCCAAAGAAATGGGAGTAATCATTAAAAATGCCCAGGGGATGGGGCAAGCTAGGTAGGGATGTGGATAGAGCGCTGGAGCTGGAGTCTGGAGGACCTGAACTCAAATCCTCCCTCAGATAACTCAGTAGCTGTGTGACCCTGGGCAAGTCACTGAAGGAGGAGGGGGAGGAGGAATAGGTAGAGGAAGAGGAGGAGGAGAATAGGAATATCTAGAGCAGATAGGCAGGTAGCACAGTGAAAATAGAGTGCTGAGCCCTTGAAGGCAGGCTAATTTAATCATTTCAGTTTGTCTGCCTCTTTGTCATCCCATTTGGGTTTTTTTTTTTGGCAAACATACAAGGGGTTTGCCATTTCCTTCTCCAGTTCATTTTACAGATGAGGAAACTGAGGCAAACAGGATAAAATGACCTGCCCAGAGTGACACAGCTAGTGTTTGAGGTCAAATTCAAGCTCAAGTCTTTCTGATTCCAGGCCCTGAACTCCATACACTTTGCCCCCTAGATGCCATTGGAGTCAGTCTGAACAGGAGTTCGAATCCTTTCCCCTGTCTCTTACTAGCTGTATGAGTCTGGGCTAGTTGCTTAACTTTTCTCAGTCTCTATTTCCTCATCTGTAAAATGTGAATAGTGATATTACTTACCTTCCAGGACTGTTGTAAAGTCTCAAATAAGATAAGGTTGCAAACTTTAAAATACTATGTAAATGTTAAAAAAAAATTTTAAAGGGTTTTTTGGGAGAAGGAAGAGAAAATTTGAATAGCACATTTTTGGAATGTTCACCGATTTGTCTAAGGGGAACGAAAGTCAAACCCACCGTGAAAGAAACAACCAGCAACTCGCTGGCACTGAACCCTCACACCGACGGACTCTCCTTGTTGCCTCCTAAGAAAACCCTTCAGCCTTGAAGCTTAAGAATGGCCCGGAGTTTCTTTATTTTTCGTAGGGTGGGAGTGATAAATTCTAATTTCTTTCTTTCTTTCTTTTTTGACTTTACCTCAGCCAAAACCAACAACAGTCCTTCCTTAAGAAGCTCATTGAGTGTCAAAGAGCAGAACGTTCCCAAGTTTTAAAAAGCCTGGATAATACTGATCGATCAATGTACTCTTTGGGGAAAAAAAGTCCTCCAGATGGCCGATCAGGATGGAAAATGCCTTGGAGGACAATGCCCTGTCAGACCGAATCACTAATGCTGGCTGTCGGTCGCAAGGCACGCTTCTTTTGTTGGGTTCTGAATGTCATCCAGGGGAGAGAAAGGGTGGGAACTTTCAGGGAGATCTAGTGCACACTCAGGCAAACCAGGGGATTTGTCCCGAAAGTAGCCTGGTGGAACACGCTCACCATCCTTCTCCAGCCTGGGACAAGCTTTTAGAAATGAGAGGCAGCAGCAGTTCATGTATATGCACACACACACACACACACACCCCTGCATGTATGCACGCCTGTGTGCATGTATGTGCATATGTTTGCATACATATATATCATGTAGAACATACTTATAAATATATTATTTTAAATTATTGAGAATTGTTAAATAATTGTAATGTTTTCATATATAATAAATTAGATAGAATGTGTTATTTTCTACTAGATAGCATTCCACTAGACAGTATTCTACAATAGAATATAGCCGACTCTATATATGTGTGTGTATTGATACACTATAGCCACACACATAACATAGTATATATAAATGGAGAGGATTCTTGGCAGAGTAGATAGTGGTTTAAGCTTATAGTTAAGAAGACCTGAGTTCAAATCTTTGCTCTGGCACATATTGGTCCTGTGACCCTGGATAAGTCACAATTTCTCAGTGGCCCCCCCACAACTTTCTAAGACAAAAAAATACAGGACAGTTGTCAGTCTGCTAGTAGAAATCATAGGCCTGGAAATTATAGATATATATATATTTTATGTACACCCATGAGTATGTACATGCATATTATATATCATTATCCTTGGAAGCCATATGAAACACATTTGATCCCCCTTCCACATGACAGCCACTCAAACATTGAAGATATCCATCCATCCATCCATCCATCCATCCATCCATCCATCCATCCATCCATCATCTATCTTTTGATGATCTTGGAGGGGAGAGTGAGGCTGATAACTTTGAATAGCTGCCCCACTCATCTAATTCATCACCCTCAGGATCAATCCTCCCTCAGGATCTCACTGATTCTCTTTGAGAATCAAGGACAAGCAGCATCTATCTATTCACCCATCTATATAGCCATCTATCTATCTATCTATCTATCTATCTATCTATCTATCTATCTATCTATCTATCTATCTATCTATCTTCCTGTCTTAGCATACACACATAGAGAGCATATGCCTGCACTTTGTATCTATTATATATACATATATCTATGTTGTATATAACAATACCTACATTTTGGTACCTATATACACACACATCTTTATGTGCATATGTACCATAGAGTTTATAAATATTATGTTCATGTATAATTTATGTCTCATATATGATACATACAGGAAACCTACATGTTAATACACGCAAGCACACACATATACATGAATGTCCACATATACATGTATGCCCTACTCACTGACTACATTGATGTAGAGAATTCTGCGGAGGAAACTCTCTGTCAGTAAGAAGCAACAGAAAATCACCATCCTACAGGGAAGAGAACAGAGGACCTGGCTCCAAATGCTACCTCAGACACTTCTTAGCTGCGTGACTACTAAGTCACTTAATTTCTTTGTGTCTCACTTCCCTTACCTGTCAGAACAAGGGTTTGAATCAGTTGGTCCCTGAACTAATTTTATATTCACATGGACTCTTCTACAACTTTTAGCTTAAGATATTAAATAACTTAATGAGGGTCATGCAATAATAGCCAGCATTTACATAGAACTTGAAGGTTTCCAAAGTACTTTACCAATATGATCTCATGTGATCCTCCCAACAGCTCTGAAAGGCAGATAATGTTACTACCATCATTTTAAGGATGAGAAAACTGAGGCTGATTGAAATTAAGGATCTTGCCCAGGGTCACTTAACTAGTAAGTATCTGAATCAGGATTTGAACTCAGGTCTCCCTGACTCCAGGTCCAAGGCTCTATCTGTAGTGCCACTTACCTGTTGGATATGACCAGCATGTATCAGAGTCAGGACCTGAATACAAGTCTTTCTGATTCAGAAAGCCACCCCTCTATCTTCCGTGCCATACTGTATCTCTATGAAATAAAATGAGTAACTAGGTGGCTCCACAGTGAACAGAGCACTGGGCTTGGAACCAGAAAGACTCATTTTCCTGAGTTCAAATGTGGCCTCAGATATTTCCTGTGTGACTCTGGACCTTACCCTGTTTGCCTCAGTTACCTCATGTATAAACTGATTTGGAGAAGCAAATGGCAAATCACTTCAGTATCTTTGTCAAGCAAACCCCAAATGGGGTCACAAAGAGTCAAACACAACTAAAGAAATGACTTAACAAAATAACAAATAGCATAAAATATATGAAGATATTGCAGAGAATGTACAAATCACATGTAAAATAGAAGGCAGAAATAACATTTAATAGAGAATTCAGTCTATTTAAAATATAATGTCTGAATGTAGTTTAGGATTGCTAAATAATTATTGAGAGCTTGAAAATATCCATTCTACTTTCTTATTATATTTGCCAACAGTGAGAGGCAGGGCATCACAGTGAATAGGATGCTAGACTTGGAGTCAAGAAGACATATATTCGCTGATTAAGACATATCAGCAAGAATTCTGGCATATACAGGAGGGCCTGCTGTATAGGTTTTTAGATCTGTTTTTTTGAAAGGAAAGCAACATTTGAGGGGTCAATAATCTATTTTAATCAAACACATATATCATTCACTTAGTTCAGGGAAAAAAATCAGCACCCTGAACTTCAGAGAAAATACAAACAAAGAAACGAAGATCAACCAACAGACAGGGCTGATTTTTTTTAAGTGCCTAAATACCAGGCATTGTGCTAAATACTGGATGTGAGAAGGTAAGATAGAGTAAGAAGTTGAGGATGATACCTAGGTTGCCAACCTGGGTGACCAAGAGGATGATTTTAGTCTCTAGAATAATAGAGGATATGGAAAGAGGGAAGGGTTTGAGGAAAAGATAATGAGTTTGGTTTTGGATATTTTCAGTTTGACATGTCATCCAGTTTAAGACATCCATCCAATGGACTGTTGGGTTAGGGCTGGATGAACAGATCTAAGAATTCTCTACTTAGATGGTCATTGAATCTATGAGAATTGATTAGATTACCAAGAGAAATAGCATAGTAGGAGAAAAGAAGAGGGATCAGGTCAGTTTTTGGGGGATACCCAAAGGAGACTGAGGAATAGTCAGACAGGTAGGAAAAGAACAAGGAGAGAGCAGTGTCCTGAAATCCTAGAGAACAGATATTGAGGAAAATGTGATTGACAATGTCAAAGGGAATTGAGAGGACAAGAAGGAAGAGGATGAAAATTGAGTAATTAAGAGATCATTGGAAACTTTGGAGGTAGCAGTTTCATTTGAATGATGAGGTTGGAAGTCAGACTATAGGAAATTAAGGAGTGAGTGAGAGGAGAGGATGTGGAGTAGACAATGTTATTTAGAAATTTAGTCACTAAAGGGAGGACAGATGTGGGATAATAGCTAGGGATGATGAATGGATCATGTGTGTAGGCAGGGAAGCAGCCAGTAGACAGGGAGATGAAACTGACCCATGTTTTATGATGAGGTGTCCTTGGGGAGAACTCTGTATCCTGCCCATTTTCTCTTCCATGCATGCCTCAGTTTCCCCACCTGTACCATCTTCTGCAGGAAGCTGATCAGAAGTGTAAATTGACTTGACTAACCAACTTTACTGCTGACCATATAGCTCTCTCCAGGCAAACCATAGTAGTAGCTCATGGGATAAAAGTTACTTAAAGCTCTTCTGCAAAGAACTTTGTATTAGGGTGTGAGAGACAATGAGTAAACTGTACTTGCTATCTGGGTCTCAGCCTGCAAGTCTTCAAAATGGGAAAGTTATAAGTAAGATTGCCCAGCTCCAAATTTTTAGGAATGATTTGAGATTCCATGGAAAATATACATGGGAACTCTATCTGGTTTGCTGGTCTGTGAAATGGGGAGGTTGTAATCTCTGCCACTCTCTCAATTTGCAGGAATAATTTGAAGATCAATAAAAAACATATATAGACCTCTTGAAACTTTTTTAAAAAACAAAATCAGTTCTGCAATGTCAGAGCATTATCCCAAGGGTTACTGTAAACAGATAATTTTGCTCATTTTTAAGTAGACACAGCCTCCAGTATGGAGTGGACCAGATGAGAGAGGAGATACTTCCCCAAATCCTTCTTCCCTCCTGGTGCTGAAAAGGAAGACTGGGCTGGAATCCTGTGGAAGGGGTTGCCTGAGGAGGGATGGGGGGCCCCCTTCTTGGAGATCTTCAAGCAGACACTGGTTGGCCACTCATTGGGGATGTTCTGGCAGGTAAGCCTTTTTGGGTCTGGGTTGGATTAGATGGTTTCTAAGATCCTTTTCATTGCTCCAATTCTGTGATTCTGTGTTGAATGGTCATGTTCAGATTCACCTTAGAGTTAACTGGGGTGAAGCTAGTCATCAATTGTTCACCACATAGACTTGTCCTAAACTCTCCTCAAGTTAAGTGTAGGACCTTCCAGAGGATCTTAGAAAGAGATAGGCAGGGGGACGCCTGCTGCTTGGCTGTCATGGCCCGAGGAGCTGAAGAGGACCACAGGTCTTGTTGGACTGGTAGTTTGTGAGATCCCACAGGGGCGAATAAGATTATTGTATTTAAAGATTCTTGATGCTCTTCAGTTTATTCCCTCAAATGTGGCATATAGAAAGTACACAGAACAGATTACAAATGAAAGGCTAAATATGGTAAAAGAGGAAACAGATTTTCAGAAACTGGAGGATAAGCTTCAGACTGGACAGCTAGAAGAGGTGATTCTTTAGGCTGAAAATGAATTATCGTTGGTAAGAAAAATGTTGACATGGAAACCCTGGGAGTCTTTAGTGAAAAACCACCAGCCAATGAGTGGAAATGGTCATTACAATCAATGTTAAATATCTATGGTATATATTTTCTAAAAATCATTAAACATCTCTTTAAATACTATTAAAATATTTTTTGAATTATTGGAATTTTATTAACAAGGAAACTGAAAAAAATGTAATTAGGGACAAAAAATTTGTGAAGGATTAATATATGATAGGGATGGACTGTGGTCATTTTATTTTATTTTATTTTTTTAACTTTATTTATTTAAGTTCTCAACATTCATTTCCACAAAATTTTGGGTTCCAAATTTTTCTCCCCATTTCCCCTCTCCTCCCACCCCAAAACAACAAGCATTCTAATTACCCCTGTCACCAATCTGCCCTCCCTTCTAACATTCCCCCCTTGCCTTATCCCCATCTTCTCTTTTGTTCTGTAGGGCAAGATAACTTTGTATACCCCATTACCTGTATTTCTCATTTCCTAGTTGTATGCAAGAAAAATGCTCAACAGTTGTTCCTAAAACTTTGAGTTCCAACTTCTCTTAGGGCAAGTAATTCAATATACAATATACACATATCTGTGTAGTTTTGCAAATAACTTCCATAATAGTCATGTTGTATAAGACTATATTTCCCTCCATCCTATCCTGCCCCCCATTTCTTCTGCTCTCTCTTTTGACCCTATCCTTCCCCAAGAGTGTTGACTTCTAATTGCTCCCTCCTCCCATTGCCCTTCCTTCCATCATCACCCCCACCCTGTTTATCTCCTTCTCCCCGACTTTCTTGTAGTGTAAGATAGGTTTTCATACCAAAATGAGTGTGCATTTTATTCCTTCCTTAAGCTGGATGTAATGAGAGTAAGCTTCTTTTTTTCTCTCACCTCCTCGCTTATTCCCTCCACTGAAAAGTCTTTTATTTGCCTCTTTTATGAGATATAATTTGTCCCATTCCATTTCTCCCTTTTTTCTCCCAATACATTTCTCTCTCACCCCTTAATTTCATTTTTTAAGATATGATCCTCTCCTATTCAATTCACCTTGTGCTCTCTCTCTCTCTCTCTCTCTCTCTCTCTCTCTCTCTCTGTGTATGTGTGTGTATAATCCCACCAACTACCGAATTACTGAAAAGTTTTAAGAGTTACAAATATTGTCTTTCCATGTAGGAATGTAAACAGTTCACCTTTGGTAAGCTCCTTATGACTTCTCTTTGCTGTTTACCCTTTCATGCTTCTTCTCATTCTTGTGTTTGAAAGTCAAATTTTCTTTTCAGCTCTGGTCTTTTCATCAAGAATGTTTGAAAGTCCTCTATTTCATTGAAAGACCAGTTCTTCCCCTGAAGTATTATACTCAGTTTTGCTGGGTAGGTGATTCTTGGTTTGAGTCCTAGTTCCCTTGACTTCTGGAATATCATATTCCACACCCTTCGATCCCTTAATGTAGAAGCTGCTAGATCTTGTGTTATCCTGATTGTATTTCCACAATATTTGAACTGTTTCTTTTAAGCTGCTTGCAATGTTTTCTCCTTGACCTGGGAACTCTGAAATTTGGCCACACTTTTCCTAGGAGTTTCTCTTTTTGGATCTTTTTCAGGAGGTGATTGGTGGATTCTTTCAATATTTATTTTGCCCCCTGGTTCTAGAATCTCAGGGCAGTTTTCCTTGATAATTTCATGGAAGATGATGTCTAGGCTCTTTTTTTGATCATGAGTTTCAGATAGTCCCATAATTTTAAAATTGTCTCTCCTGGATCTAATTTCCAGGTCAGTTGTTTTTCCAATGAGATATTTCACATTGTCTTCTATTTTTACATTCTTTTGATTTTGTTTTGTAATTTCTTGGTTTCTCATAAACTCATTAGCTCCCAACTGCTCCATTCTAATTTTTAAGGAATTGTTTTCTTCAGTGAAATTTTGATCCTCCTTTTCCATTTGGCTAATTCTGCTTTTTAAAGCATTCTTCTCCTCATTGACTTTTTGGACCTCTTTTGTCAGTTGAGTTAGCCTATTTTTAAAGGTGTTATTTTCTTCAGCATTTTTTTGGGTCTCCTTTAACAAGATGTTGACCCACTTTTCATGCTTTTCTTGCATCTCTCTCATTTCTCTTCCCAGTTTTTCCTCCATCTCTCTTACTTGATTTTCAAAATCCTTTTTGAGCTCTTCCATGGCCTGAAATCATTGAATATTTATTTTGGATGTTTGGGATACAGAAGCCTTGACTTTTATGTCTTTCCCTGATAGTAAGCATTGTTCTTCCTCATCTGAAAGGATGGGAGAAGATATCTGTTCACCAAGAAAGTAACCTTCTATAGTCTTATTTTTTTCCCTTTTTTGGGGATTTTCCCAACCAGTTGCTTGACTTTTGGGTCCTTTGTCAAGAGTAGGGTATACTCTGGGAATCTGTAAGATCTCAGTTCCTCCAAGGTGGCACAATCAAGCATGTACACTGGTCTGGGATCAGGAAAAGATTTATGTGCCCAGAATCTTAGTAGTTTCCTCTCCACAGCTACCTGGCCTCCAGTTCCACCAAGCCAGCACTGGGGGCTGATTTTCAGATAAGCTGTGGGGGCAGGGCCACCATTCAGTGTGAGATAAAGATCCGCTCCCTCAGGGCCTCTATACAGGACTGAGGTAAGACTCAACTCCTCAGTGCTCCCAAGGGTTTTACGATCCAACAATGGATGCAGGCTGCTGTAGGGGCTGCTGTGGAAACTACTGTTGCCTGCTGATGTGACCTCTGTGGCCGCTGCCTGAGATTGGAGCTATGGGAAGGCCCTTCTCCCTTCTTGGCCAGCCAAGAAAACCTGTCACTGACCATTGGCACCTGTGGGTTGGGGGATCTGCGGACCACTGCTGCTGTGACTGGGGATTCCACCCCTGAGATGTCCTCCTCCCAGAGCCATGCCATGCTGTGTGGACAAGGCTGGCCTGGTCTCCGCTCTGCCTCTGGTGCAACAGACATTTTCTGTGGCCTTTCAGACCACCCTGGGCTGGAAATCTCCCCTCTGTTGTTCTCCACTTCTGGTGCTCCAGAATTTGTTGAGAGTCCCTCTCTACAGGTATATTATGGGCTATGTGGGGAGAGCCTGCATATGTGTGTCTTTCTACTCTGCCATCTTGTCTCTGCCACCTCTAAATAGTCGACCATGGTCATTTTAATCTGGAAAACATTTATTCATAAAACAGATTATTTTAAAATCCCTTAAAGAAATGGTGCTATTTTTTGGAAAATCTAATCAGAAACTTTTTAAAAAAAATTTTCAATTCAAGGACAAAGAAAGCAACAGAGACTAATATCCAAGGCATGAGAAACAATCAGAAATTGAAGTATAGTCTGGAGAGGGTTTATGGGGAATTAGCACTTTTCAACATTTAGTTTAAAAATGGTTTCAATTTATGTTAATTTCTAGAAAGAACTAAATAAGATGGTTTGCTCAAATTTTAAATGAACATTTTAAAAATGTTGTTCTGTTGTGTGGGGAAAGCACCTGATTACCCAAGATTATAAAAGTTACTAATTGAGTGTTTTTATATAATTACATGTGTTTTTTCCACTTTCTGAAAGTAATACAAGAAATTTTTTAATTGAGGTTGACCTGCTTGGCTTTGAGTGTATGTATTTAATGAAGAAAAATCTAAATTTAATATGTACAATTTGATTCTTACATATATTAAACAGAAATGTTTATTAAAAAAGAGGAGAGAGAGGCAGGGGAGTGTACTGAAAAGGCTCTTGGTTCTAGAACTGCAGGTCCTGGGTTTGAATCTCAGCTGTCACTTACCGTCTCATTGATTTCCATCTCTCTGTAGGTCATTTTCCTCTTTTTAATTTGTTTTTTAAGATTTGGTCTCTTTATCTTAAGAGAGAGAAAGAGAGAGACACACATAGGAACAGAGGCACTCACAGACAGAGGCAAAGAGACAGAGACAGAAAGAGACAGAGAGAGACAGAGATTTGGTTTCTCTATTTTGGCAGCTAGGAGATACAGTGGATAGAACTCCAGGCATGGAGGTAGGAAGACTTATCTTCTAAATTCAAATCTGGCTTCAGAGTAACTGTGTAACCCTGGTCAAGTTACTTCTCCCATTTGCCTCAGTTTCCTCATCTGTAAAATGAGCTGGAGAAGGAAATGGCAAACCACTCCAGTATCTTTGCCATGAAAACCCCAAACGGGGTCACAGAGTCAGATACAACTGAAAAACAAAGTCCCTCTCTCAGCCAAACTGAAAGCCCCTCCCCCCACTCTTGGGGGCTCACTGTATTGGTGCAGGACTTAGTAGATAGACATGATCAGCTTCAGCTCTTCCCCAGCTCAGAACTCTTGAGCTCATGGGATCTACCAGTCTCAGTCTCCCCAGCATCAGGGATGACCCACTGAGACCACTTTCCTCCTTTGTAAAACAAAGGAGTTCAACCAGATGACCTTTGAGCCTCCCAAGGCAGAGCCTATGACTGTCAGAGCCTTTGAGCATTCATAGGATTATCTAGTCCAACTCCTCATTTAAAAACAAAAAAGAAACAAAAATTGAGTCAAGTGACAGGTCCAAGGTCACACAGAGAATAAAAGATAAAACAAGGATTCAAACTCAGATCTCTAGCTCCAAACTCAGTATTTTTTCTGCTGTTACTCTATGTAGATAGTGATCACATAAGGCACGGAAACTTTTAATCAATTTTTATTAGCATTAACAGGTCCCTATTAGCATTCCAAGGGATGACCTCATTAGGACACTTTATTAAAACATCTTCACCTTTTCCTCAGGTATCCAGAAAGCCAGCACTGCCCACATGTCCCTTCATGGCAGAGACACACCTGAAGGATTCATTCCCTTGTAAAAGGATTCATTCCTTTCCTCTAGACTCATTGGGAGGAAACACTGCAGAAAATTTCTCCTACAACAATCAGTTGTTATAATAATAACAGTTTAAACCATAACATACACTAGAAGAGTATAGAAAATACAAAGCCTTGAAGGATTCTGAAATTAATCCAACACATTCTCAGAAGCAGAGGATTCTTTCCCACTCTTGCCCTCCTAATCACAAACATAGCACCAGCTCCCCTTTCCAAAGAAAGGACAGTGAATTCTCAGTCTTATTTAGAACCCTTGTTAAGTTTCAGAGGTCGTCTTTATTATGATGATAATTATAAGAAAGGAATTCCATTTCTGCCTAATGGTAGTAATAAAACTGTCATGGAAATACATATTTCCTACTGAAAGAAGATTTGTGAAATCAACCCCTCTAGTCTGCAAAGTCCCTTGGGAAGATGTTGAGGCTGTGGGAGTGCATACTTGTCCATTCCTCAGTGAGGAAAGTGGGGTAGGGTTAGTGCTCATGGGTAACTGGACTGTCACACTGGCACTTGACTCTGAGGGCAGCACCCAGGGAGCCATCTTTGAGCTCTTTCAGCTGGGATTTGACCAGGAGAGGAAATGCAAGACTGCTGTGAGTGAGCCAGCTGGGATTTGCTTCTCTGAGGAGTCTTATCGAGGAATTCTGGAGAGAAAAGAAAATCTTTATAAAGGTTTATCAGATACTCAGCTTTGGATACCATAACAATTCCTCTTGCTCACATACATACATACCTCTCACCTATTTTTTTTTTTTTGCCAGATCTGTACTTGAAATCACAATGTAGGGAGTTTCTAGTGTGGAACCTCCTTCCATCAATGTAGATATTCAATCAGTATGTAGTGTAAAGTCTTAGAGAGCTGTCTAGGGGTACTAAGAGGCAGGTGACTTGTGCCTGATCACATAGTCTATGGATGTAAAGGTGTGTGTGTGTGTGTGTGTGTGTGTGTGTGTGTGTGTGTGTGTGTGTGATTTGAATTCAGGGGTCTGTGATTACAAGTCTGACACTCATTCCACTATATCAATATGCTGTCTTATTCTCCCTCCCTCCTTCCTTTTCTCTTTTCATTCCTTCCTTCATCTTTCAGTCACTCCCTTCCTCCTTTTTCCTTTCTGTCTCTTTTCTTCTTCCTTTCCTTCCTTCCTCCCTCCCTCCCTTCCTTCCTTTCTTCCATGCCTAGCACAGCAGAAAGTTTACTTGTCATAAATCATATAGCTAATGTAAACCAGAGGCTGGATATAAACCCAGGTCTCCCTATGACTGACCCTTTGGTGCTCATCAATGCTTTACCCAGGGAACTGATGTTAAGATTATAGCTTTAGAGCTGGGAAGATCCTTAGGGAGTACCCCTCCATTTTACAAATGAGGAAACTGAGGCCCAAAGATGTTAAGTGACTTACCCAAGGTCACACAGGAAGTAAGTGAGAGAGGCAGGCTTAAAACCCAGTTCCTTTAATAACAAAGGCAGAGCTCCTACCATTGGGCCACACTGTCTCTCAGTGATGATAGCTCACATTTCTTTAGAGCTTTAGAGTTTCCAAAGCTCCAGACTGTTCTGACAATAATCCTTTACTGGTGTGACCTTGGATAAGGAAGATACTTCTTGACCTCAGATTTTCAGAACAGGGAGCTTAAGTAGCATTATCCCATTTGGCAGAGGTAGAGCTGGGGGCTCAGAAAGCTAGTGAGTGTCACAGGCAAGATCTGAACTCAGGCCCTGGAGAAAGTCCTTGGAGGTGACTCATCTTGTGTCTGCAGGTGACTGAGTCTGCTGCTCCAAACTGCTGCTCAGGTGACTGGCAGGGACCCCCAAGATGTGGGGTCACACCAGCCTGGAGTCAGGCTCACAGTTCTGGTGCTCTCTCCCTAGGAGCAGCTAGATACTGCTGCTAACGTGGCATCTTTGCCCAAAGCTTCATTAGCTGCAAGGGAGAAAAGAAGGAAGTGTGAATGAAGCCCAAGAGTCCTGGGCTGATTCCCAGCTGGAAAAATGAAGGCAACTAGCCTCCTTCCTTAAGGAGAGAGACCCATGGGGCCTTGGGTTCCTCTTGATCTCCCCCATTGACCCAAAGGGCTCGGATTCTAGGAAACAGTGGAGAGGGGAAAGAATAGGAGAAGCAGAGTATGAAATTCTGCTATTCATGTCAGAGAAGCTTCTGCCCCTTCAGTAAAAGCCTTGCTGTTCCAATTATCCTGATTGATATATTCAGATGTTGCTTTAATTTCTGTAATTTTTACCTGTTTATCAGGTGACCAGTCTCTGATGTGATAGCTCAATAATGGGCCAATAACCACCCCTACTGTATAGATTTCATAGTATCATATCAAATCACAAGTTCTCTGAGGCTGAGTACCTCAACTTCCTCCTTTGGAAAATAGAGTGGTTGCACTTTTAAGGTCTCTTTCTACTTTAAATTTGGGACCTGAGATGCCACTGAGTCATTTTTTCAGATGAGGAGACAGTTGTTCAGAGAGAGGAAAGGGACTTGATCATGGTCACATGGTCACATAGATACTAAGGAACGGAGGCATAAATTGAACCTGAATCCTTTGACTTAGAGACATGGTGGGAATTTTAATGGCTACCTAGCTACCTTGAAATGGAGAGGTAGGACTGTATGGTTCCTAAAGGCCTCTCTGACTTGAAATGTATGTGGTACAGTGGAGAGAGCATCTGCCCTGGAGTCAGGAGGATCTGAGTTCAAACTTGGCTTTTGACTGTTATTAGCTCTGTGACCCTAGGTAAGTCACTTAACCCTAATTACCTTCCTCTCTACCCCCACCAAAAAATAATTGGCTCCAAAGTCAGTGTCCTTTCTGCTGTAATAGAGAGGTAAGAGACTTTAGAAATTACCTATTCCAATACATTTTAAATGTCTCCCACTGTCAGTTTTATAGCTGAGGGAAATAAGATCCAGAGAGGGCAAGTGATTTGAACAGTATTACCTAGATAGTAAGGTCTTCAACCCTATCCACT
This sequence comes from Bettongia penicillata ogilbyi, assembly GCA_023548195.1. Lineage (NCBI taxonomy): Eukaryota > Metazoa > Chordata > Mammalia > Diprotodontia > Potoroidae > Bettongia > Bettongia penicillata. Next base: position 627,749 of record JAJHZJ010000081.1, on the reverse strand, counting down.
TTTTTCTACTGGGCTAGTGTCAAATTAAATCTTTTCAAGAAAGGAAGGGATGGTTGGTCCAAGGGAACCCCTGTTCCCTGCCATCTATTGACAGTACTCAGGTAGGGGGCAAACGGGGAAGTCTTTATTTGAATAGTAGTACTTACTGGAGGGCTCAAGTGACCATGGACTAGGCCTAAAAACTTCCTTTGCTATAGAAGTTTTTCAAATCCTACCCATCCCTCCCCTGCTTTGGCTTCTACTTACTTAGGTGAACCAGAAGCTAGTTCATCTCTTAGAAGGCCTCTGGAGATGGACTCCTTTCTCCTTCCCCTTGCCAGGCTGTGAGTCCAGTGCAAGAAGAAACTCCTATTTATAGACCAGAACTGCCCCAGGGGCTCTGTGAGTCCTATGGTCATCGGTAGTTCCCACACTCGGCAGCCAATGGCTGGGGAAGGGAGAGACAATGAAACAGGCAGCCACTTAGCTATGGTACACTGAGTCCCAATACCCTGGGGGAAGTTACCTTCTGCTTGAACCAACTGGTGGAGTGTGGAGTGGTGGTGGTAGTGGTGATGATGGTGGTGGCCTGGGGGGGTGGGGCACCTGGAGTTGGGAAAGGAGTGACCTTCCAGCTGGGTGCCTTCCAATCAATGGCATTCTTGCACCCTAGTATGTGCCAGGCCCAGTCAGCCACCATGGGGGCATGTGCAAGGCAGGAAAGGGAGGAGGAGAGAGACAGATACAACCTGCTCACTGGACAGGCAAAGCTTTATCTTGATCAATGTGGCCCTTTCAAGGAGGAAGCCTCCCCGGGGCCATTGGACTGGGCATTGGATCTAGAGTCAAAAGAAGAGGCTTTGAGTTAGTAAATGGATGACTGGCTAAGCCACGGAAGGATAGGATTGTAGACTCAGAGAAGAGACCTCAGTTGACACGTAGTTCAAATGACTCATTTCACAGATGGCAGAGCTGAGGCCCCAGGGTCACGCACTGCTGGTAAATGGACCCTAGCTTATGTGACTTCAAATCCACTGTACCATGATACCTTCCTCATTTTACAGGGGAGGAATGTGGCATAACAGAAGGAAGGAAGGGGCATTTATTAAGCACCTACTATATGCCAGGCACTGTTTTGAGTACTTTGCAAATATTATCTCATTTGACCATCACAACAACTCTAACAGGTAGGACTTATTATTATCCCTACTTCTTTAAAATATCTGAGGAAACTGAGGTAAATAGAAGTGATTTATCTTCAATGCCTTAGCTAGTAAGCTTGATTTTGGATTTGAACTCAGGTGTTTCTGACCCCAAGCTCAGTGTTCTATCCCCTGAGTCATGTAGCTGCCTCTAGGGAAAAATATCAACTCTGAAGACAGAGATGGTCACATCACTTCCTATTTCTCATGCATGTTTTTGTTGAGTTGTTTTAGTCATGTCTGACTCTTTGTGACCCCATTTGGAGTTTTCTTGGCAAAGATACTAGAGTGACTTGCTATTTCCTTTTCCAGCTTGTTTTACAGTTAAGGAAACTGAAGCAAACAAGGTTAAGTGACATGCTTAGGTTCATACAGCTAGTAAGTGTCTGAGGCTGAATTTGAACTCAGGTCCTTCTAACTCCAGGGTGCTCTACCCACTGAGCCACCCACTTGCCCTTCTCATGCTTAATGCCTTTGTGATCCTGGGCAAATCTCAACCTCCCAGGGCCTCAGTTTCCTCATCTGCCAAATGAGGTAATGGAATAGAATGTGATCTGTGTCTACAGCAGGAGTTCTTCACCTAAGATCTGTGAACTTAATTTAATTTTGAAAATGGTTTTCGTTTTCTTTTAAAAAAGTTTTTTTCTGATTACATATAAGAACAATTTTTAACATTTGTTTTTTTTTTAAATTTTGAGTTCTAAATTATCTTTTTCCCTTCTTTCTTTTCCTTTTCCCTAGGAGAGCAAACAATGTTATACAGGTTGTGTGTATGCAGTTATGTGAAACATATTTCCATATTAGTCATATTGTGAAAGAAAACACAGACCAAAATAAGAAAAGTATTTAGTATAAAAGTATATATATATATATATATATATATATGTATATTTATATATATAAAGTATATTTTAAAAAGTATGCTTCAATGTGCATTCAGACTTCATCAGTTCTTTTTTTGGAGGTGGCTAGCATTTTTCTTTATGAGCCCTTTGGAACTCTTAGATCATTTTATTACTGAGACTAGCTAAGTTTGTTCAGAAGTTGATCATTGTAACAGTGTTACTATTGTTGTATACAATGTTCTCCTGGTTTTGTTCATTTCACTTTTCATCAGTTCATGTAAATCTTCCCAGATTTTTTTTCTGAAACCACCCTGCTCATCATTTCTTGTAGCATAATAGTATTCCATCACAATCATATACCACAACTTTGATAACTGTATTTCAATCTAATCAGTTTCTTTTGTAATCCTATGTATTTTATTTATGCATTTAAAGCTGAGAAGAGGTGTACAGGTATCACCAGACTGCCAGAGGGGTCCAGGATACACACACACACACACAAAAGTTTATGAACTTGGGACTTAGTTGATCTCCAAGATCCTAAATCTATGATACTATGTAGTGGAGGCCCAGGAAAATAAAATGAGTTGTCCAAGGTAACCTGGACCAGAATTTGAATGCAGAAGCTTTGATTCCAAAGTCAGTACTCTTTGCTACTGTAGTTACTCCACCTCTCTGGGCCCCATGTTCCTCTTCTGTAAAATGGAGATAAGAGTATTTACACCACCCACCTCAAAGGATCACTATGAGAGACAATAAATGCTTTGTAATCTCTAAGATTTCTGTCTAAATGCGGATATTCAGGTATCAACTGTTCTTCACTATGTTGGCATGTATTAACAGAAATCATACTCTGTTGGCTCAGTGACTTTGGAGAAGCACTTCACCTCTATGGGATTCAGTTTCTCCACTGTAATAGGAAGGGGTTAGAGGATCCCTAAAGGATCCCTCCCAACTCTAACATTCTCTCAATTAAATCAATCTTAGTCATGACATAAAATTCTTAGTTAAATGATTCAACTTTTCTCCCCATGGTGGGCACTTTCACTGGCATTTCCCATACCTGAAATTCTCTCCCTCCTCATCTCCATGAATTGACTTTGCTGTTTTCCCTCAAATCCCATCTTCTAGGAGAAATCTTTCCTAATCCCCTTTAATGCCCAGTGCCTTCTATTTTTGGATTATTTCCAGTTCTCTCTCTCTCTCTCTCTCTTTCTCTCTCTCTCTCTCTCTCTTTCTCTCTCTCTCTCTCTCCCTCTTTCTGATACACACACACACGGCAGGGGAGGGCGCTTATAAAAGCTTGTTCATGCATTCTGTACCCAATTAGATGGTAAACTTGTTGAGGGTAGTATCTGTCTTTTACCTTTCTTTGTATCCCAGGCACTTAACACAGTGCCTGGCACATAGCAAATGCTTACTTGTTGACTACCTGGCCTTTGGTTTTCCTCACCTGTCAAATGAAGATGAAGACCCTGGCTCTGCCATGCTGACCAAACAGGGAAGATGCAGATAATTAGTGGGATAGTACATGGAAGGGCTTTAAGATGTTTAGAGTACAGAGATCTTCAAAGCAAACCAGTCTTTAAAATCAATCATCCAGTACTTATTGAGTGACTATGACAGTTGGGTGGTGAAGTAGATAGGAGGAGAAGTGAGGCTGGTGACCTGCACAACCCTCCCTCACTCAAGACAAAGTCAAGTGCAAGTCATGTTATCGTTTCTCTGATGGCATGGTCTTCTTTGGCAATGGACGAACACAACAACTCAATGAAGTGGATAGAGTGCCTAACCTAGAGTCAGGAAGAAGACTCATCTTCTGGAGTTCAAAGTCAGCCTCAGACACCTACTAGTTGTGTGACCCTGGTCAAGTCACTTAACCCTGATGATCTTCAGGAAAAAAAGGACTATATTCTGTGAGGAGCAGTTCGAACAACTAGGAATGCTTAGCCTGGAAAAGAGAAAAAGAGAAGCCAGGAGACAGAGAAGGAGCTATGGGACTTCTTGTGTTGGCAAAGCTGTCATTAGAAGAAGGGATGGGTTTGTCTTCTTGGTCCCGGAGAGCAGAACCAGGGAGCAATGGTATATGTGTGTGTGTGTGTGTGTGTGTGTGTGTGTGTGTGTGTGTGTGTGTGTGTGATGGCAAAGAATCTAATTTTAGGCTCAAGGTTAAAAAAACAAACAAACCCAAACTTCTGAACAATCAGAGTTGATTGTAGATGAGATGAACTGACTTTGAGGATTCGTGGGTTTCCTCTCATTGGAGCATTTCAAGATGAGCCTGGATCTACCCTGCCCCCACCTTGTCAGATATGATCCAGAGAGGATTCTTCTTTAAGTGGGGCTTGGTCTTGGATGTACTTGGAGATCCCTCCTAACACTGAGATTCTGTGATGCTGTGAAATCCCAACTCCTCAATTGATTGACAGCCTGAGAGAGGTTCTGAGGCTGGACAATTCATCCCCAATCAGCCAAACTCTCTCTAAACAAGCCTAGGTCCTCAGGGAATAGATACCTAGTCTGTAATTCTGCTTGGAGGAATCTGCTAGAGCTTGCCCTCTGCTGGCAAAGCCTGCACAAATCCAGAGTCTCCTTCCACCCACAGTGGGGTGAAGCAGGAAGATCTTAGGGGAAACTCATCGCTGTGGCAACTATCATACTCAGCTCAGGGAGGTGCTGAAAATTGGGCAGCCAAAGTTTCTTCACCTTCGCCTTGGACAGTCAGTCTGGTGGAGCACAGGGATCCTTGCTCAGAAATGTGTTTTTAAAAGCATAAAATAAAGTATATAGGATTACAAAGGATTTGAAATAGTGAAATTAAAAACAAGTTCATTGGCCATTATGAAGGATTCATGATAAAAAATTCTATCCACTTCCAGAGAAAGAACTGATAGAGTCTGAATGCAGATTGAAGTATATTATTTTTCACTTGGGTGTGTGTATTTTCTTTTGTCACATGGCTAATATGGCAATGTTTTGTATAACTGCACATGTATAATCTATATCAAATTAAATACCTTCTCAAGGAGGGAAGGGAAGGAGAGAATTTGGAACTCAAAATTTAAAAAAAGAATGTTAAGAATTGAGAAAAAATTAAATTAAGTTTGCAAAATTCCAAAATAAAAAGAATAAAAGTAAGTAACTTCATGGACTCCAGGCTAAGAACTCCTGCTAAGTGATCTGGGTCTTTTGTTAAGATCCAACTAACCATGCCCCCCATGCCCAAGCCCCCAAACTATTTTTTAAAAAACCAATGACTACAATATAACAAACTCAAATTCTGCCCTGAGGAGCCTCAACTGTTAGTTTTTGACTCAATTTGGAGGCCTTCATACCAACACAGACTCAGTGTCTTTCTCTGTAAAATGGTTCTGGTGCTATCCATTTTGGATTCTCTCTAAGGATATTCCAACAAAGATTTTTAGGGGAAGGAGCATTGTGGTGTAGTGGTTAGTCAGGAGGACCTGCTTCTGACACTCACTAGCTCTGTGGTCATTGGTAAGTCATTTAGTCTTCCACTGACTCAGTTTCCTTATCTGTAAAATGTGGGGTGAGATTTGAGAAGTGAAACTCCTCTGATCACATAGCTCCTCTGCTAGAATCTAAGCAATAAAGGAGTAGAGCTGATCTGCATTGGTAGAGGGAGTTTCCATGATGGGAAACCACAGCTTTGGAATGCTACCCGACCCCTTCCACCCAATGGAGGGAACTTTTCTATGTGTCTGTAAATTCAGCACCAGTCTCTGCTAAGAGCTGTCACTTGTCTGCAGCTACTAGGAAAAGAGAAGAGAGGCTAATGTCAACATTCCAGAGTTTGTGATCTTTGGGATGGGGATGAGCCAGCCTAGTGAAACTTTGTGTATACACTGGGCAAAAAACAAACTTGCTGGTAGGGAGGAGTTCTGGAGAACTCCTGAGGATTATGGGCTTGTAAATAGATGATGCTAATTACAATTGACCAGAGGAATACACAAAGTTATTTTTTAAAATAAGCTTTTATTGGTACTTTTTGTTTCTTACATCACCATACTATTCCGTGGATCCCTTGCCCCTTTACCTCCCCCCGCACCGCAAACAAACTGTACAATTGGTAGATACATTGGGAAAAGTCCCCAAATGTGCAAGGTATATATATACACGAAATTATTTGGGATTTCTTCATCCTTCAGGATGTGGTCAAGCTAGGACTTGGAAAACAAGTCCCAGAGAGTTATCTAAAACCCAGAGAAGTTTAGAGGCTTGCTCATGTTCACACAACTGGTAAAGGTCATGTGTGGCTGTCTACTTCTATCTGTCTCTCCCTTTCTCTCTGTCTCTTTCTCTGTCTCTGTCTCTCTGTCTCTGTCTGTCTCCCTTTCCTTCTCACTCTGCTTGTCTCTATCTTTCCCTCCTTCTCTCTCTCTCTCTCTCTCTCTCTCTCTCTCTGTCTCTCTCTCCTCTCCTCTCCTCTCTCTCTTCTTTCTCTTTCTCTCTCTCCTTTTCTCTGTTCTGTCCCTCTCCCCATCTCTCTTTCTTCTCTCCCTCTCTGTCTCTGAGTCCCTCCTCTCCTCTCTCCATATGATGGCAAATATCACACATACATGTGTGAATAGATACATATATACTGTTTCATTTATTATATTTGGATCCCGGCCACTAGCATAGCACCTGATACTCAGTAGGCCTCTAATAAATTCTTACTGATTGATTGACTGAGTAGAGTCATACAGCTCCTAAAAATTAGAGCCAGGGTTTAAAGTCAGACCTTTTCTGGCCCCACTTCCTATACCTCATTGCTCCTTAACAACATTAACATCAACAACTCATGTGTTTGTAGCACTTTGCAGCTTTTACAAACTGCTTTCCTTAGAATAGCTCTGTGCTGCTGCCAGCACAGTCCAGCAGGTCTGGGGTGGTTACGGGGCTCACAGAGTGAGGATGAAAAGACAGGCGGGACATGGTAGTCTGAACAAGCTGAGTTTATTCTGGACATACTGAGCCAATAAATTAGGGGGTCTGGGTGCTTAAATAGTAAAAAAGCATAGGGGTAGCAATTGAGGCATGAAACAGAACAGATTGTGATAAGTAGAGAGGGAGGCCTCAAGGCTTCTTTGTCGGAATGTTATCCTGTATAACAGGAGCCCTGATTCCTGGAACTTCAACACCCAAATTCAAGGATGTGCACCTGAGAATAATATATCACTCAACTTCTCAAGCCAGCTACTCTCCCTTGGAGGAGGGGAACTCTTGATAAGGGGCTCTTTCAAACCCCTCAAGGTTCTCTACAGCTCTGGTTGTTAAACAGATAATGTTTAAGTATAATTTTCCTCATTTTGCAGATGAGGAAATTAAAACTTTAAGACTTTAAATGACTTACCCGAAGTCATGTCACTAGTGAGAAACAGAACCTGGGTATGGCCTAGGCTAAAGCTGTTTCTACTATACCAGGTGTAATTGAATGAAGTTCCCTTATGCAATTTTCTGTTACAGGCAGCATGTGTTAGGGGTAAGATTTGAACCCAGAATTTCCTAGCATCAACACCAATGCTCCATCCACTATATCAGCGTCTCTCTCCTTCTTGCTCATCTAATTGTAAACAAAGAGATATTATATCCAGAGAGAAGTTAAGTGACTTTATCAGGGCCATATAGGTAGTATGTGTCCAAGGCATACCATAGAGGGCTGGCCTTGGAATCCTAATGATTTGGGTTCAAGTCTGACCTTGGATGTATGCTGACTGTGTGACTCTTGTGTGAATCACTTAAGACTGAATTGAAGAGACGGTGGTGACCTGCATTAAAGGAGAGAATTTCCTCACTTAGGAGTCCCCTATGCCAATGCAATCATAAGCCTGCCTCCTATCCACTGTTCATGAACCTTGGGAGTGAGTGCAGGCTCCCTCTGCTCAGAAAACAGCCCCATCCCCCTGCTGGATCTGGGCCTGGATCTTGAAGAGGGGGGTGCTCCCCTGGCCATGGCCTCGACTTCTCAGGCAGCTGTCAGGAAGGAGATCAGGGAAACAGCAGGTCCCAGCTGTTTTCCCTAAGAATGGCCTCAGCCCTTTGTCCAAGACAGATGTTGGTCTCTGAGCCCGCCAAGTTGTGGGAAAGTAGGACTCCCTCCCACCCCCAGCCCTCAGCTTGGGGGCCAGAGGGCAGCAGAAGGATTAACAAGCTTGGGCTGGCTTGGCCACCCTTTACCCCTACCCTATGGGCCTTAGCCAGCTCAATTATTCTGCACCACCCCCTCTCTGCCCCTTCCCTCCTAGCCCTGGGCCCTGGGCCCTGATGCAGCAACCTCAGCTTGCCTGCCTTAGGGAAAAGGCGGGAGCTAGAAACTGGTTTAAAAATTCCTCTGTGTCAAAGAGCATCTCTTTCCCAACTCCTGAATGGCAGAGCCGACCTTTATTGCTCTATTATATCTTGGAGCCAGATGGTCTTTTGGGAGTTGGATCCCCCCCTTACTCCCCCACCCCCTGGGATCCCCTGTCCTCTGCCTCCTTAATTCATTCAAAGTCAGCCCCCATCACTAATGCTGCAAGGAGTCCCAGGCACACTCCCATTGTGCCAGGCTGAGATGGGATCAATGGAGAGACAGTGTGGGAAACTCAGGGAACTTCAAACCCACACAGCCGGCCCCTAATAAGCCCTTTGTGTGCCCGCAGCTCAAGCCAGAACCCAGTGAACTCTTGCCAGGCCCTGCCTGCCCTAGCCTGGCCTGGACCAGGCTGGATCAGCCCTGGGGGAGACTTTCTGGGGGTAATTCTCTAGTTTCTAGACCCCTGGTGGGGTGGGGGGTCTGACTTGAGTGTATTCATGTAACCCATCAGGGGAGTCTAGGGTGCTGGACCAAGAAAGCCTAATTCTACCCCTCTGGACAATGGAGTAATTGACAATCTTCAGGTAACCCATATTCCCTGCCCAGCACAGGTCCTCAGTCTCATCTCTAAAATGGAAGCTGTAATTCTGTCTTCACTTCCTTTCACTCATAGGAGCCCATGAGTGATGGTGGGGAAAGAACAAAGTATCTGGAGCAGGGGATGCAGCTTGAGAGAGGGCTAGATTTGGACCTGGAGTATGTGGATTCAAATCCTGGTCCTAACACTTACTTCCTGGGTGCCCTTGGACAAGTGACTTAACCTCCTTGGGCCTCAGTTTGCTGTTCTGTGAAAGGAGGGGGTTGGATCAGCTGGCTTCTAAGGGCCCTGCCAGATAGGATCCAAGGTGTTAACAATTTCTGAAGCCTACTTTCTTTTGTTCTAAAGATCACATAAGATGTCATGGTACCCATGTAGGGTAATAAGGATGTTCTTACTGATGTTAGGTACAAAAATGGTGACTTTAGAAGCAGGCACAAAGAAAGGGAATGAGTATGTGCTGGGTAAGCATGAAATGCTAAGCATGTTACCTGTATTGATCCCAAACGTGACTCTGAAAGTCGAAGCAAGCCCCTATTTTACAGCTGAGGAAACTGAGACAAGCAGAGATTAAATGACTCGACCAGGGTCACCTAGCTAGTAAGCATCTCAAAGTGGATTTCAACTCAAATTCTTGACATTAGGCCCAGTAACTTTATCCACTGGGCTACCTGGCTGCCTCTGAGAGTAGGCATTAGTTAGAACAGCCCATCCTATTTATGGATGGATGTATATTTCCAAAGCCCATTTTCCATGTGTGATCCCATCTGAACCTCACAAGTCTGTGAGGTAGGGAGGGCATTATTGGACCCATTTTTTACCATCTCTCTCTAAGGTAGTTACTGTCTCCCCCTACTTCTCCTCACTGAAATGAGGATACCATAGTTTTTAAGGCCTCTCTCACTCCTAACCTCCCACACTGTGAGGTTCACCATCCTGCTCCCTTCCCCAGCTCTGCATTCGATGTTCCAAGGCCCTCTCACTTCTCACATTCCCTGCTCTGAGGGCTCTCCCAGCTCTGACATCCTGTGTTTTAAGGACCTTCCCAGCTCTGACATATTCTTATGTCTCTACAGGCAGCCAGGTAGTTCTGGTGTGCCACCTCATATATGAACTTTGCACTGTGACCCTGTGCAAGTTATTTAACCTTTCTTGGTTTCAGTTTCCTCATCTGTAAAATGAAAATAATAACTACCTCCCAGGGTGGTTGTGAGGATAAGAGGGTTAGAAAAGAACTTTGCAAAACCTGAAATCACCATGCAAATGCTAACCATCACCATCATCATCATCGTCATTGTTATCCTGTGTTAGAAGGTGCCCTTGATTTTCCTTATCACTATAAACAAGACAGAGGAAGCCAGTGACAGGGAAAATTTGGGGCTTTTCTGGATTCCCAAGGGGAAAAGCAAAGCCACAAGGACGTAGAGAGAGGAAGAAAAGAAACTTTGGTTCCCTAATATGTCACACTTTCTTAATAGAAAGAAAAAATGGCAGACACTTCCCCCTATTCTTTTCCTACCCCCTCAAAGCCCACCCTTCCCAGAGCTAGTTTGGGGACACTGAGGGAGGCTTGAGGGGCAATTTCTCATTTCCTGGGGCACTGCCTGGGAGAGTCCAGGGGATTACAGCTGCTTTGCACATGAATGGAGGAGGCAAGCTTGGGGGACAAAGGGCCAGGTCCTGGGATAATGTGTGCAGGGCTGGGAGAACAGCCCGCTGCCTGATGGTAGGAATCAATGGTGACTCCAAGGAAGCGTGGGGGAGCTCAGGGCTGGGGGCGTGGGAGAGGAGACTACCCCAGCGTAGGCCTGCTGAACTCTGTCCCCACTGAGTTGCCAGGGACGAGCAAATTGGGCAGGCTCAGAGGGGAAGCTCAGAATGAATGACACTGTACCAGAGACTGTGATGCTCAGTGGTTAGAGACCTGACCTCAAAATTGGAAACCCAGCTGTCAGCCAGTTCTGGCTCTTACAGGCTGAGCAATGTCGGCATGTCTTCGTGAGCCCTGGCACCTTTCTAAGAGCAACCCCTGCTCAAGTCAAGGGGAATTTCCTCACTGGCTGTACCCTATCCCAAAATAGGCTGGAAAGAACCAAAATCCTAATGTACAAAGCACTTTCCCTCCACAATCAACACTGTGAAACAGGTAGAACATTTTACATATAAGGTAACTGAAAGTGGGAGAGGGTTAGGGTTACTAAACCTAGTAGGTTACTAACCCTCAGTAAGGTTGCCTATGGAGTCAAATATTTATGAAGGGCATAGTATATGAAAGGGAAGCTAGGTGGGTAGAGCACCAGGGCTGCAGTCAGGAAGACTCATCTTGCTGAGTTCAAATCTGACCTCAGACACTTACTAGCTGGGTGAGCTTGAGTAAGTTACTTCACTCTGTTTGCCTCAGTTTCTTCATCTGTAAAATGAACTGGAGAAGGAAAGGCAAACTGCTCCAGTAGCTTTGCTAAGAAAACCCCAAATGGTGTTATAAAAAGTCAGACATGACTGAAATTACTCAATAATAAATATGACAGCCTCAGTGTATAGTATGGAAGAATCAAGGAGGTAGGTACAGGTAACAGGCATTTATTAAATGCTTGTGTTAATCACTGTAGATATTAATAAATGTTGGAGTTGGCTTCTTGCCATCAAACTACTAAGGGTTTTTTTTTTTTTTTTGGTAAATAGTATTTTCTTTTTTCCAATTACATGTGAAGATAGTTTTCAATTTTTATAAAGACTTCAGTTCTGAATAGTTCTCTCTCCCACCTTCCCCGATGGTTAGCAATTTGATATAGGTTATACATGTGCAATCATGTTAAACACAGGGAAATGAAATCTGGCTAGTGTAGATTCCTCTAGTGGGAGATCTCAGGAAGGTCTGAGTTCAAATCCAGCCTGAGACACTTACCTATGGCAAGTCACAATCTCTGTCTGCTCCTGTTTCTTCAACCATAAAATAAAGTTAGGAAAAATGATTGTGAAGTACAAAGTGCCTTGCACCTGAATGCTTAGGCACCTCCCTTCTCACCAATGGGACAAGCTGCTGGAAGGGCTGATGGATGTTTCAGGGTGAGATGTAGCAAAGGCATAATGCTGAAGGCTGGAAAGTGAGAAGTACACCACAGTGCCTGGCACGTTTGCCCTAATAAAAGCATGATGGGTTAAATTGAACCCAGTTGTTCTGATCTGAGGATCTCTGCTGTCTCACTACATTATTTAGCAGCCCCAAAGGAGCTCACCATTAGCTCACATTAATATACAGCTGTTAGATTTACAAAACACTTTATAGATGGTATCTCACTGGATCCTCATAACAACCCTGGGAGGCAGGTACTGTTATAAGCCCCATTTTACAGATAAGATGAGGATGAAAAAGTGGTTAACTCTTACCCAGGGTCACATAGCTAGCAAGTTTCTGAGGCTGGATTTGAATTCAGGTCTTTTTGATTCTAAGTCCAGCAGTGTGTTCACTAAGTTTCCTGTCTAGTGGAAAACATGTTGATTTTGGAGTTGGGAGTCTTTGTTGCCTCAGACGGTTACTGAGTGACTCTAGGAAAGAGGTCATTTAACCTCTGAGCTTGTTTCCTTATCTGTAAAATCTATGTACTTCATAGGCTTTTTTTTATTTTGGTGAGGAAAGTACTTTGCAAACTTTATAATGTTATGTGTGTAGGTTATTGTGATTATTAGGGAAGGAGAAAGGGAATCAGCATTTATGTAATACCTACTGTGTGCCAGGCACTTTGCTAAGCACTTTACAAATATTATCTCTTTTGATTCTCACCACCACCCTGCAATAGATGCTATTATTGCATCTATTTTACAGTCAAAGAAACTGAGTCAAACAGGGGTTAAATGACTTGGCCAGGGTCACACAGCTAATAAATATCTGTGGACAAATCTGAACTCAGGTCTCCTGATTCCAGGTCCGATGCTCTCTCTACTGTGCTATTTGGATGCTTAATAATAACAATAGCTATTATTTTCCCCAGTCATAGGTTTAGAGCTGGAAGGAACCTTGTGGATCATATAGTCTCAGACTTTCATTCCATAGATAAAAGAACTGAGGACAAAGGTAGGATTTTGCCAAGGTCACTCAAAAAATGCCTAAGACAGGATTTGAACCCATCCCAGGTTCTAGGCTCTAGGTATGATGTTCTTTCCCCCTTATTACTGCAGAAATTTATTACTTACCTATTTATTGTATGGTAGAGATACTATGCTATGATGACTAGAGGGCTGACCTCTAATTCAGGAAGACCTGGGTTCAAATACTATTTCTGACATCCACTGGCTGAATGACCTTGGGGAAGTCACTTAATCTCCCAATGCTCTAAGTGATTTCTCTAGTCTTAGAGAAGACTGTTAGCAGATGCCAATCTGCATTGGTAAAGTTGGTGGACTTTCCTCACCTGGGAGTTCTTCAATCAATGAAATCATAAGCCCAGTCCTTATTCCTATTATTTGTTAGAGGCTGAGAAGTCATGTTTCACCATGTCTGTAAAGCAATAGAGTTGGAGGAGATGTTCTCTAAGCTCTTTCTAACTCTGAATTCTACATTTTTATCAGAGTGGGATCAAAAGATGAACGATATTCTGCCCCTGGTCATAAAGAGCTTGGAGTAATCTTCATAATAACACCTCTTTCTATAGTGCTTGAAGATTGTTGAGACAGAGCTCAAATACATAGAAAGGTAAACCTCTTGGGAAGCTGGGGCTGAGGCTTCTGAAATCAAACATTATCTGCAGAGACGCTCCCAAGAAGATAATCATGGCTAACTGGAAGGAAGGATAAAAAGCTGTGGAGGAGAGGAGAAAATCCTGATCTAGAGTCAGAGATCTAGGGCTCTCATTTCTGCAGTTTACTGCCTGTGAGACCTTAAGAAAATAATATGACCTCCCTAGGGTCTCAGTTTCCTTATCTATGATTCCATTAAATCTCTTCTTTTCTCTGTGACTCAGTTTCCTCATCTGTGAAATTAAGGAAAACTTGGAGGTCCCTTCCAACTCTAAGTTTGTGATCCCTATAAAGTCAGAGGACTTAATTTAAAAACCTGGATCTGCTACTTATTAGCTTTGAGATTTGTTTAATGCATTGAGGCCTCAGTTTCCTAATCTGAAAAACAAGAGGATTGGATTTGGCAGTCTCTAAGTTTCCTTCTATCTTGAATTTTATGATGTTATAATGCCCAAAGGGCCACTAGGTGGTGCCATAGTGGATAGTGCTGGGTTTGAAATCTGACTCATCTTCCTGAGTTCAAATCTGTCCTCATACATCTTACTAGACAGTTAAGTTACTTTTCCCTGTTTACCTCAGTTTCCTCATCTGTACAATGAACTAGAGAAGGAAATGACAAACCACTCCAGTATCTCTGCCCAGAAAACCTCAAATGGGGTCATGAAAAGTTGAATATGACTAAAAAACGACTGCACTACAAATAATGTCTAAGGTCCCCCCACCCCAGCTCTAGCTCCAAACTCTATCATTTGGTATCCTGAAGTGACTAGGGATCAGACACTGACCTATTTTCATGTGCTTTACTCTGGACACTTAAGCCTCTGCCTGAAGTAGCTGATGCTGAATAGAGGGAATAGAGGGGGCTGAGCTTAGAGGCAAGAAGACTCAAATGTGGCCTCAGACACTTGCTAGCTGTATGATTCTGGGCAAGTCACTTAACCTCTGTTTGCCTCAGTTTCCTCAACTATAAAATGGGGATAATAAATAGCACCTTCCTTCCAGGGTTGTTGTGGGAATCAAATAAAATAATATTTGTGAAAAATACTTAGCATAGTGCCTGGTGCATAGTAGGTGCTACATAAACATTCATTTCTCTTCCCTTAACCTAATGGAGATCTCTTTTGACCTTTAGCAGTTTGGGTGTCAATAGAGGGAGGTGTGTCAATGGACAAAAACTGCTCCTTTCCCCAATCTTTGCTTAGTCAATGGTCTCAGCATCTGTTTGCTTCATCCTATCCATCTCCACTAATAGAGTCTCCCAAGGGCCTTCTCAGCCTTTCCCAGCTCTCCTGATCCTACTTTTTAATATAGGGTTTGTCCTCCATCAGAATGTGAGTTCTTTGGGGGGGGGGGATGATGGAAGGGAGGGCAAAGGGAGGAGGGAGAAATTGAAAGTCAACACTTGGGGAGGGACAGGATCAAAGGACAGAAGAGAAACAATGAGGGGCAGGTTAAGAGGGATGGCAATTCAGTTAGTCTTACACAACACGACTATCAGGAAGGTCACTTGCAAAGCTACACAGATATGGCCTATAATAAATTGCCTGCCGTACCAAAGGGAATGGATGGGGAGGGAGGGATGGGGAGAATTTGGAACTCAAAGTTTCAGGAACAGTTGTTTAGTATTGTTGTTGCAACTAGGAAAGAAGACATACAGTTAATGAGGAATAGAAAGTCATCTGGCCCTACAGGAGAAAAGAGAAGATAGAGGACAAGGGAAGGGAGGGATGACAGAAGAGAGGACAGATTGAAGATAGGGAAAATTAGATTGCTTGGGGTATTGGGGTGGGGGGGAGGGGAGAAAAGGGGAGAAAATTTGGAACCCAAAAATTTGTGAAAATGAATGTAAAAAGCTAAATAAATAAATAAATTAAAAAAAAAAAAAAAAGAAAAGAAAACATTCTATCTTCAAAAAAAAAAAAAAAAAAAAAAAAAAAAAAAAAAAAGGATGTGAGTTCTTTGAGACCCTGGACTGTCTTTCTCTTCTGTTTTTCTTCTCAGCAACTTAGCACAATGCTTTGTACACAGGAAGAATTTAAGAAATGCTTCATTCATTCATTCATTCATGTATTCATTCATACTCTTCCACTGCCAGAGGGCTTATGATTCCTGATTACCCATCCCAAGTTAAAGTTCCACTCCCTGGGTGAGCCACCAACTGGAGAGAGTGGGACTCTGAATAATAAAAGAAACTAACTGAACTCTGTGTGTGTGTGTGTGTGTGTGTGTGTGTGTGTGTGTGTGTATGCCCATCTCTGGGCACTCTTGTGGCAGATGGAGTTTCTGGAGTGGGGGATGTGCCAGGCGGGTAACCCAGGGGGATCCTATCCTTCCAGCCTTTTTTGTGGGCAGTGGTAAAGGGGAGGGAGGGACCAGCTTGGCCACCTGTGTTCAGTTCTGGGGAGGGCTTATGAGCCATCCTAGGCTGAGGTGTTCCCTAATTAACTTTTTGATGATCTTAAATCTTTCTATCCTATCATGTTGCCCATGTTCCTCCCTTCCCCAATCTCCAATCTGTCCTGTTTTTCCAGGGCATAGATTGATCCTCAACCTCAGAGGAGCCCACATTTAGTTCCAAGCCCAGCTCATTCTCCTACAATGATTGCCCATGCTCTGACCAGCATTGAATTCTCCTTGATTGTATTACTTTGTATATGCTTGGTAGTTATTTAATTGGGACACACTGTATCTCCTCAGTAGAAGGTAAGTTCTTTGAAGACAGAATTAATTTCCTTTTTGTCTTGGTATCTCCAACACCTGGTAAACAGCAGATACTTAATAAATATTTGCTGTATTGCTTTAAAGATTGCTGTGTTCCCCACACTTCCCCACAAAGCCATAATCTCTTGAAATAAGATATTAAAGAGATAAAGCAGTTCTGAGAAACACAGTCATCACCTGAGTCTGAAGGTATTTATTTTGTTGGCTATATTTCAGGTGTTTTTCAGTCTTGTCTGATTCCATTTGGGGCTTTCTTGGCAGAGATACTGGAGAAGTTTGCCATTTTCTTCTCCAGCTCATTTTTTACAGATGATGAAACCGACACCATAGAAAATGGAGAGTGTTTTACATCTGTAGTCTCCTACCTCTCGGAAGAATGCTTTAGAGTTTCAAGGCTGTCCATTTTCAAAAGGGGAAACTGAGGCACAGAGAAGGGAAAGTGCCTTTCTGAAGGTCACACAGCTAGTTAGTGGCAGTGTAAGGGACCAGAAGCCAGTCTCCTGCTGCCTCAGCTGGTATTTTTTAATCAGGAGAATGGGTCGTATGGGTTGTATGGGAGGATGACGCTGTCTTCACTCTCCTCCTACCCCAACCCCCAGTGCTTTGCCCATCCATTCCCTCTGATCAGCTGAAAAGACTGACTCTTAAACCATCCAGAGGGCCTCCCCTCCCCTCTTCTAGGCCAGATGTTAAGCCCCGGAGAAGCTGTGTGAGGAGAGAGTAGTTGCCCAGTTCTGCCTCCCCCGTTCCTTCTCCTTGATGGATGGTTTCTGGAGTAAGGGCTGTCCATATGGCCCTGGGCAGCCCTTGGGGCCCCTCCTGGCACAAAGGGAAGCTTGTAGCCCGGCACGCTTCCTTTATCCCAGGCTTGGAGCAGTGAATGGAGGCTAGTGTGGGAAACGTGGAGGAAGCCGGGACTCACAGCGGCTCTGCCTTGTCACACACTCCGGGCGGGCCCCAGGCTCACATCTGCCTGCCAGCCGCCAGAAAGGCTGGTGAGGGGGAAGGGGGAACGGGAGGAGGTAAAAGATTAGGACGCTGATAGGAGAGAGAAAGCTGACACTGGGCAGAGATTTGGGGGGGCCGGGGGAGGGGGCGCGGGGAGGAAGGCAGTCCCATGAGCCAGTAAGACTTTGGAGTCTGGGAAAAAAAGACCCGTTCTACCTGGTGACAGGCAACCGTACACATTTAAAATAATTCTCTCTCTCTCTCTCTCTCTCTCTCTCTCTCTCTCTCTCTCTCTCTCTCTCTCCATATATATATATATATATATATATATAATATATATATAATATAATCTTTTTATTTTTACATTACCTTCATGATCACATACATCCTTCCAATTCTCCTTTCCCCAGTGAAAAGTATTCAGCAGAACTAACCATTATATTGACTGAGTCTCGTAGTGTATGCGATATTACACACCCATAGACTCCCACTTCCAGGAAGAATAGCTTCAGATTTCAAAGCCCTTATCCTTTTTGGTCCTCAAAACAGGTTGGCAAAGCCAGGTCTTACCATTCCCATTTTAGGGAAGGGGAAACTGGGGTTAGGAAAAGGGAAATAATTTAGCCAGTCATACAGCTAGAAAGTAAGTCTCCTGACTCTAAATGTGATGTTAACTGCTGCATCTTGTGATCATACCGAAGTCAGGTATTTGGGACTTTTCTCCAGGAAGCCCAGCCATTGTACAGAGGGTTCAGGATCTTGGGCTCTCCCTATAGGGTGGTACATTGCCTGGGGGATGGTACCAGGGAACTCAGTCCCTGGTTCTTGCCCTTGCTCCCATTTCTCTCTGTTCTAGTCTGTTTTAATTCCTTGTCCTGTGGTAAGTGTGAGCTCGGCAGAGTTCTCTGCTCTAGGTTGTAGCTTGATTAGACTCTGATTAGAGACACTTTATGACTGGAATGAAAGGACTCACTTCCCCAATTTTCATCAAAGCAAATAACCTGGAATTATAGGAAATAAATGAATAGATGAATGGATGGATGGACAAATGAATGAAAAAGTATTTGTTAAACAATTATTATGTGCAAAGCCCTGGGCTAACGTTTGGGGCTACAAATATGAACATAAGACCGTCCTCTGCTCACATTTTAAGAATGTAGATACCCATATATAGGAAGTTTCAGTAGCAAATCAGAGGGTAAGATCCCATGATCCATAAAGTACCAGAGCAAAGCATTTTCTTCAATATTATTTTCACTGATGAAGTCCTATCCATTTCTGAAGCCAAACTATTTGACAATGCTAAGAACTTTGGTATCCGAGAATTTTCTTTTCCAGGTTTTCAGTGGCTGTGGCTGCAGAGGAGACAGGGCTGCCTCTCTGCAGGAATGGTTGGCAGTTCACATCTCCACAAGGGCAAAAAGCTGGACTATAGTTGCCCAGACCGGGCTGGGAGTAATATCAGTGCTTTGGGAGATGCTACCATTCCAAGGGCTTTTGGGTCCTGGGTCCTGGGTTGTCTCTGTCAGGATCTGAGATCTTGCCTCTTCAAGGGCATGCTTTTTATCCAAGGAACATTCATTCCTCATGTAGATGCATATGCAGAAAAAATGTCCTGGTGAGAAGAGTTCATCCAGTCCTTTTGGGCTCAGTCTCTTAGGGATTAACACGGGGCAATGTACATCCTGTCTTACATGATTCCCAAATTTAGGTAGGAATTCTGACTCTCTACTAGTGTGGGTCTTTGTGAAGTGGGAAGAATTGGAGAACTGGTCTAAGGAAATCAGATTTCTAGGGGATAGGCTTTTAGTTATGTTGTAGTTCAAATTCATTAGGTCCATGTTCCTAAAGATTTCTTTGAAGATCCCTCTATCTTGGATATAGGGAATGCAGGGAAGAAGGCAATTCCCTCAGTCCCAACCCTTGTGGAGAAGGACCTCTCCAGCCTACCACCAGCAGCAGCAGTAGCAGCAAATAATTGCCATTACCTGGGCAGGGAAGCTGGCCTAACTGATACT
The DNA here is from genome assembly GCA_023548195.1 of Bettongia penicillata ogilbyi. Classification (NCBI taxonomy): domain Eukaryota; kingdom Metazoa; phylum Chordata; class Mammalia; order Diprotodontia; family Potoroidae; genus Bettongia; species Bettongia penicillata. The sequence goes on along the minus strand of JAJHZJ010000081.1, from coordinate 608,406 downwards.
GCAAAGAACACTGAGGGGAACAGAGGGGGTGCCATGCTGGGGGATCCTGCCTCCTCTGAAATCCTGCTGGAGACAGCCCAAGAACTGCAATAGAAATTTCCTCTCTCCCACCAGGCTTTTGTCCAGTTCAGTGCTTGTAGCCAACATCGAGTGAAGCAATCTTTGTGGAGGAGGGTTCTCTGTTCCCACCATCCCTGTCAATGACAGGCTGCTAAGTCAAAGGGCCCAGCTAGCAGCAATATTCCTTGGACCACTGAACCTGCTACTAGCCTGGCCTCAGTGGCCATAGTCCAGGGAAGCAATCCTAGTGGAGGTGAAACCTGGTAACCCTTTACAAGGCTTGAAACCTGTGTATCCTCAGTAGTTAGAGATACCACAAAGTCAGAAAGGAAAGTTCTTGTCTCAAGAATCCTTGGCATTGCTAAACAATTCAATAGCTATGATTTTATTCAAGATGCACTCTCATCTGTTTTGTCTTGTACCCTAAGGACCTTTCCTTCTGACTTGAAACTGAAACCTTTAATACATGTCTTCTCCACTATCAGTCAGCTGGTCAATAAAATTTATTAAGTTTCTATCATGTGCCAAGAACTATGCTAAGTGCTGGGGTTACAAATATGAAAAAGAAAGACTATCCCTATCCTCAGGAAACTTATAGTCTAGCAGGGGCAGGGAATGCATACTACACGGGATCTCTGAGAGTGAGACGGTCTTACTTACTTACATGATTTGATGTGCAGCTTTGCATATAATAAATGGTTAATACATCCTTCCTTCCTTCCTTCCTTCCTTCCTTCCTTCCTTCCTTCCTTCCTTCCTTCCTTCCTTCCTTCCTTCCTTCCTTCCTTCCTTCCTCCCTTCCTTCCTGTCTAGACTTAGAATCAGGGCATCCTGGTTTTCAATCCTGCCTCAGACACTTATAAACCATGTGACCTTGGTTAAGTCCTTTCATCTCCCTAGGACTCACTTTGCTCCTACGTAAAATGAGAGGGTTGACTCTTTCACAGAGGTGAGGGACATTGCATATGCTCCACAACTTAGCTGTTATGTTGTTAAGTTTCACTGAACTGTTTTTTCTTATTTCTTTTGAAAAAAATTATTTGGTAAAAGGTATGACTCCTGTGCAGGGAAGGTGGTAGAATTTTATTCAGAAATAATGGTGATGTTAAAACAAAAGATATCCATTTTAATTAGCCTAAATGAAAAAAAAGATAAAATAAATCTGACATGTTGCTTTCAAAACTCTCCTCCTCCTCTGTGTTTTCCTTCTGAATTTCCTTCTGTTCTATTAGAAGCTACTAGGTGGTACAGTGGAGGTCTACTGATGGGCTTGGAGTCAGAACCTTAGGAACTATTCCAACCACTTTAGTATTAAAATAAGGATACCAAAGCCCAGAATGGTTCAGTGACTAGGCAGCTAGGCAGCACCACAATGCCCAGTGTACAGGGCCTGCAGTCATGAAGGACTGAGTTCAGATCCAGTTTCAGGTACTTACTTGTTATGTGACTATGAGCAAGTCATTGAACCTGTTTGCCTCAGTGTCCTCAACTGTAAAATGGCAATATTAATAATTTTCAGGATTGTTGTGAGGGTTAAATGAGATATTTGTTAAGCGCTTGGCACCTGGTACGTACTTAATTCTTATTCCCTTCCTTTTAAAAAAATGACCCCTTTTTCTTTTTTTTATTCTTTTTTTGTAACATGATCTCTAGCTGACTTCTTCCTACCAAATCATGCCTTCCTCTAAGAAAAGCAAAACAAAATAAAACATAAACCTTGGAACCAATAAACTAAGGAAACAAAGATATTTGGCATGTTTGAACATTTTTCCCTCTGTCCCCACAACAAGATGGCCAGCAATGTGCAGTCATAACAATATGTTCTTGTGATCTATGACTTGGTAGCCATGTCTTAGAGAGCTGTAGAAGACTCAAGTGAACTTATAGCCAGTAAATGTCAGAGGCAGAATCTGAACCCAGATTTTTCTGACTTCACACCCATACTCCATCCACTATGCCAATGGAGTTGGTACTATAGTTATTTCCTCATTTTGCAGAGGAGGAAATAAGAAATCCTGAATAGATTCAATTTCTTTTATTGAAGAAAAAAGGGGGACTATAAGTTTCATTTCTGCACCTTGAGGCCATTTGTCTTTGAAGGGTCAGGAGGTGGGTAGCATGATCTGCCATCCCTTCTCTGGAGCTGAGTGATTATTCCACTGATTTGAGTTTTTATATTAAAGACATTATGACATGAGGGGACCCCATGTTTCACTTGCCCAGGATCCAAGAGTTACCAAGTACTTTGGTGTGTTTTGTATCCAGATCCTTTGATTCTCCACCAGGATGTTTTTTTTTTTCCACAAAGCTAGGGCTTGTTTCTGTAACAGTTGTTCACAATACACAGCCAGGCACACTGGAGTCTTCTATTTATACAAACACACAGACACCTGTATGTGGGATCTCTAGCTCCAGGACCTAGTTTCCCTCCCTTTCCACAAACAATATTGCTTTTCTGTGTCCTATTTCTATCTCTTTCTTCCCCTTCTTTTTCCTCCTCACATTTCATTCTTCCTCATCCTTTCCCTCTTCCCTCCCTTCTTCTTCCCTCATTTTTTCTTCTCCTTTTTTCCTTTCTCCTCTTCTCTTCTTTTTTCTCTTTCCCTTCTTTTCTTTCATCTCTTCTTTTACTCTCTTTACTTCCCCCATCCTTTTTCTCCTCCTCTTTTCTCTTCAATTTCCTCCCTCTTCCTCTCTTCCCCTCCTCTTTCCCTTCCCTCCATCCTTTTCCTTCCTCTTTCCCTTTTTCTACTCCATCATTTTCTCTTTCCTCCTCCTTACTCTCTCTTTTCTCTTCTCCTTATTGCCCTTTCCTACCTCTTTTTTCCCTCCTTTTTTTCCTTCTCCTCCTTTTCATGTTCTCCCTCCTCCTTCCCTTTCCCCTTACCCCCTCCTCTTTAATTCCCACCGGGCTACCCAGCAGGATCAGAGACTCATTACCATAAGGTGGTAGAAGTGTGGCCCCCCCACTAGTTTCCCACACCATTTCTTAACTATATTCATTCCCCCAACAAAAGAAGTGTGCCTGCCTACAAACCACATTAGCGATGGTGCTTGACTTGGCTTTGTGTGCAGTGGGAAATCCTCTTCCCCAAAGGCCATCTGGGCAGCAGCCATTAGAAGAGGAGCCAGGGGTCCAGCAAGGGTGGGGGCAAGGGGGAAACCATCCTTTCTGCCTTTGAAGACCTCAGGGAAGCAGCAGTTTCTCTGGCCAACACAACAGCCGCCTGAAAGGCTGAACATCTGGCCAAGCCAGCAGCCTTCCCGTTCCCACATTTTCCCAGTGTAGGGGCCAAGCTCAGGCCATTCCCATCTCTTGTGGACAGAAGCTAGGCTTCAGGCCCCTCTCCCTCCCCCTTTCCACTGGCCCCAAGACAGAGACTCTTCAGAGGTATTGGGAGTAGATTGGGGCAAAGGTGGTTCACGGGATCCTAGAGGCTTAGAATTCAGGGACTTTAGAGATTGAAGTTGATTCAGTTCCAGAAGCCATTAGTAAGCACCTACCAAGTACCAACTTCTGAGGATCTAAAGACAAAAAACCAAATAGCTCTTCTCTTGAAGGAACTTGTCTGGGCTGTAGGGGGAAGCAACAGGTGTATAGATATGAAAATATATCATCCATTAAGTGAATCCAAGGTCATTTGAGAGACACAATTAAGATCTGGAGGGCTCAGAGAAAGCCTTGTGTAGAAGGTTAACACCTGAGCTAAGCCCCTTAATGGAGTTAGGAAGTGAAAGAGAAAGTCAGGAGAGAGGGAGGGGAGAAAACCAGGCACATGGGGGAGAGAAAGATTGCTGAGTATGGCTAGTCTGGCTGGAAGATGTAGTCTATGAGGGGCTGTCAAGTTCATTACCTTTTCTCCAAATCACTCATTTTACTGATGAGTAAATGAAGGATTAAATGACATGCTGAAGTTTCCAAGGGAGTAAGAGCCTGAATTAGGATTCAAGCCTAGGTCTTCGGTTTTCAAAGCCAGGATTATTTCCTGTAATAATTACTTTCTAGGGTTGTGAGGCTCAAATGAGAAAATGTGGTAAATCACTTCATAATAATAACAGCTAGCATTTATGTAATACCTTAAGGTTTGCAAAGTACTTGACATGGTTATTTCAGTTAATCCCCAAGTAGGTGTTATTATAATCTCCACTTTACAGATGAGGAAACTGAGGCAGAAAGTCACACAGGCTGAATTTAACCTCAGATCTTTTTGATTCAAAGTCCAGGACCTAATTCTACAGGAGAATGGGCAGATACCCACAATTTTTCCAAAATACCAGGAAGGTGACTGAAGCAAGTGCTGTGGAAAGCTTAGAGCTTGGTCATATATCAAAGACATCACCGTCATCTATGGCATCCTAGGCCATCGCCAGTTGTCTTGATTTGGGTCTAGCCACTGAATGACCCTGGAAGAGAGTAAGACTGCCTCATTTAAATACAATTCCCTGGCTCATTGCTGGCCCATGATGTCACTGTTCATCTACAAAAACCAAAGATGAAGAACAGCACCCAACTGCATATTGAATAACATTTTCCTGCACTCAAGATTCACAAATTCCTTTATGTGGAATATTTCATTTGATCTGAGCTTACAACAACCCTAGGAATTCTTAAAACTATACAAAATATCACTTTTATTTCCACTACATCATAGTTGATGTCTCTAATGTAGTCCAATTTAAGATAGAGAAATGATTATTGTCCCCATTTTACAGATGCTTAAACTGAAGTCCAGAGAGGTAAAGCAAACCACTCCAAAATGAGATCATGAAGAGTTGAAAATGACTAAACAAATCAATGAGCAGAGTGATGTAGAAAGGACATAAAGTAGGGTTTCTATGTCAAACTATTTCTCTTCCTAACCTAGGGTGGTGAGGAGCCCCCCTCCCCCATCAAGTCAAACCAGGGACAATTGAAACATCTGGGAATGTTTAGCCTGGGGGAATCAATCAATAATCATTTCTTAAGTGCTGCGCATTGTACTAGACTCTGGGGATTATACAGAGTCAAGTGGTTCTCAACTAGTATTTATTAAACACCTACTAAGTGCCAGGTATTGTGCTACATGATGGGAATACAAAGAAAGACTTGACAATCCTTCCAAAAGAGAGCAATACTCATTCTATCCATGCCCTTATCCTCATGTCGTTTACATTGTAATGGGAATGCTCATACAGGCCGCCATTTCTCCTTTCCTTTAAGGTAGGTGAAGTGCTTTACCTGTATGCATTATCTTTCGGTCTTACTGAAAAGCAAACATTTGGCTGAGAGGCTCTATCTCAGGAAACCACCCAAATGAAATGAAAGCAAAAAAACTCACACTGAGGGACAGTGTATATGAAACCAGTCAGCTACTACACAAGTGACTCAGGGTTCTAGCCTTTTTCCTGCCAAGGTCTCCCACAGCATCCAGAGCCATCTCCAGTAGTCCTGATCTATATCTGGCCGCTGATTCAAATGGCTCCAGAGAAGAAAGTGAGGCTGATGACTGCACAGCCCTGCCTCCCTTAAATCCAATTCATGACATGGCATCACCTACCTGATGTCATGGTCGTCTTTGAGAATGAAGGACAAACAGAAATAATTAACTGGGTCGCCCTGGACAATTCACACCTCTTTGAGTCTGTTTCTCTCTCTATAAAATGATGGATTTAAATACGTTAGAATCAGGACCATGAAAGGTCAGGGCTAGAACGGACCTCAGAGGTAGGTTCTCCCAACCTAGACCTGAATAAGAATCTGCGTGGGCAGTTCTTTCATAAGCTATGCAACAAATACTGCATTGACTGCATTTTTTGAACTGTGATTTTCTTAGTATTTAGATAGCTCTGGAGAAGAAAGTCTCTTCCACCGAAGTGACTGGTTTCTGCTCTCCCATTTATAGGCATAGAGGGTCCTGAGGTTAAGTGATTTGGCCAGGGCTCCCATTTTACAGATGAGATGGTGAGTTACCTACAGCTAGAGAGTGTTAGATCTGATCTGAATCTGAGTTTTCCTGATTCCAGATCAAGTAAGTACTCTTTCCACTGTACCACAACACCTGTCCCAAAGAGCATAGTGTCTGTCTTTAAGTATTTCAAAGATGTGAGACAGAAGAGGAGACAGACTCATTCTGCTTGATCCCAGAAGGTAATGGGTAGACACTGCAAAGAGGCAATCAGATTTAGGCTTGAGATCAGGAAACATTTCCTAACACATAGAACAGTCCTATAGTGAAATGGGCTGTCCTGGGAGATGGGGAGTTCCGCATCAGTGAAGGTCTTCAAGTAAGGGAATGGAGGACCACTCTAATGATACAGAAGAGATTCTTATTCAGGTCTAGTTTGGGAGAACCTACCTCTGAGGTCCGTTCTAGCCCTGACCTTTCATGGTCCTGATTCTAACGTATTTAAATCCATCATTTTATAGAGAGAGAAACAGATTCAAAGAGGTGTGAATTGTCCAGGGCGACCCAGTTAATTATTTCTGTTTGTCCTTCATTCTCAGAGATGACCATGACATCAGGTAGGTGATGCCATGCCATGAATTGGATTTAAGGGAGGCAGGGCTGTGCAGTCATCAGCCTCACTTTCTTCTCTGGAGCCATTTGGATCAGTGGCCAGATATAGATCAGGACTACTGGAGATGGCTCTGGATGCTGTGGGAGACCTTGGCAGGAAAAAGGCTAGAACCCTGAGTCACTTGTGTAGTAGCTGACTGGTTTCATATACACTGTCCCTCAGTGTGAGTTTTTTTGCTTTCATTTCATTTGGGTGGTTTCCTGAGATAGAGCCTCTCAGCCAAATGTTTGGCACTTTCCCCCACTAGAATCCCCTTCTCCATCTCATTTCTCATGACTGTCCAGGGCTTCCTCAAGGAACCTTTCTAGTTCAATCTATTCAGGGGGGTATGGAAGGATTAAGAAAAACTTCCATCCAAGGGAGTTAAGAGTCATTCTTCCTATCTCCCTAAATTAGCTTTCCTGGGTCTCTGATTGATAGTACAGAACTGCCCTCCCCCCCGCCCATTTCAGCCTCTAGGTTCACTTTAGCCCCGTCTCCTCTATGTAACCAATCATGTTGAATTGAGCTCTACAGGAGAATTAGAAATCCTGTAATCTTAGGGTTGGAAGGAAACTTCTGGCTCACCCAGTCTGATCTACATCTGACCAACAATTCCTTCTCTAACAGTGCCAACAAACAATTGCCTACCCTTTGCTTGAGGACTTCTAGTGATAGATAATTAAATGATGATGATGATAAGTATTTCTATATCAACAAGGTTTGTAGAGTGTTTTACAAACATCTCATTTTAGCCTCACAACAACCAAAGAAGACAGATGCTACTATTTACATTTTAGAGATGAGGAAACTGAGGCAGTCAGAGGCAAAGTGACACCTTCTGAGGTAGCCATTGTACTTGGTGATAACACTCATGGTCACAGGTTTTCCTGATATCCAGTCTTCAATTCCACCACTTCTCAGCTTTCACTCATTGCTCCTAGCTCTGTGCTGGGCTAAGTAGTAAAAATCTTTCTCATTAGAGTACTCAATATTTGTAGAGGGCTAACATACTCTTCTGAACCTTGACTTCTCCAGCTTAATATTACATCAGCTTTTTGATTCAGTTCCTATGGGAGGGAGGGAGGAAAGAAAAAAAAGATGAAAGAATGAAAGTTGGGGTAAACAACTAATGTTTTTTTAAAATTAAAATATCTTGTCTGCAACTTTTTTCTTCCCATGATCTTTGGGTCCAAATATAGTCCTACTTCTTCCCTATCCCAGAGTCACTTTTTAAAAACTATTTAAAAGAAAAGTAGTTCAGCAAAACCAGCCAACACCTAAACTAAGACTGACCACATATACAATATTCCATAATTATAGTTCCCCATCGATGTAAAGAGTTTATTTTTAGGGAAACATGACCTTTGGATTGTTGAATATTGTGGGAAGAGTCCCTGCCCTCATAGTGAAGGACCATTACCATGTGTGACCTTGATGAAGTCCCTTCCCTATTCTGAGCCTCAGTATCCTCCTCTGAAAAAGAAGGAGTTGGAGTTAAAGGGCCCCTCTGAACTTAATGAGCTCCTATATGAAACCAAGCCCATCAGCTTTGGTCTTTAATTGAGGACTCTCCTCTGGTTGTTTACCACAGGGTTCATTTTACTTATGAAATAGAGACTTTCTTAGTACTTCTGTTAGCTTATAGCTCTCCCACAATTCTGTGGTCTTTAAAAAAAAAAACCTGTTTATGAGATCTCAAGCTTCTTCTGCCAAACCTGGTGAGTTTTTCTGAGATGGTATTACATGGGCCCAGACATGATCCAGGAGCTTTTGAGAAAACATGTGAGACACTGTCACAAAAACTTTCCCACAACTTGACATAAAGGACCCAGAGCCTCCCAGCTGCTGATCTGTACAAAAGGGATGAGGCCATTGAGGGCCACACAAAAGGGGCTGGGGAAGCAGATACTGGGAGGTGGGGGCGGTGCTCAGCCATGTCTGCCTTACCTGGGTTGGCAGGGTTAGGGGGCCAGTGAGGCAAACAGGCCATCCAGGGTACAGGAACAGATGTGGCTGAGAAGTGAATTGAGTCCGAATTACAGCATGTCAGAGCTGGAAGGGTCCTTAGCCACCAAGTCCAAACTTCTTTGCAGTTGGGGAAACTGAGATCCAGAGACAGGAAAGGAACTTGCCCAGATAGCACAGAGAGTCATGGGCAGAGCTGGGATTTAAATCTTGTGCCTTGTACCTGTTCTGTGACTTAGTCCCATCATATTGTGAACCCCTGGAGAGTGGGACCAAGTTTTATTTTTAGTTTCACTCTTTTTCTCCTTTATTACATCTCTAGGGCTTTGCATTGGTGCCTGTCATATCGTAGGAGCTTCATAAGTCCTACGCATCCTTGGCCCAACCCAGGCATCAAGAGTGCTGAAGTGGAAAACATTTTCCCTTACGTATCTACTCCTGGTAGCTGATCTGGAAACAAAATCCCTAACAACTTTAGGGAAAATAAGCCTGCATATATCACATATTATTTTATATTCTCTCTGACATCCCACTACACCTTTCCCTTGTTACTCCCTTTCATGTACCTTCTGTCTTATACTCTCCCTAGCTGCATGTCCCTGGGCAAGTCAATTCATCTTTGCCTACCTCAGTTTACTAATCTGTAAAATGGAAATGATAATAGTAACACCTGCCTACAGGGTTGTTGCGAGGATCAGATGAGATCCTATTTGTAAGCCTTAAAGTGCTATAGAAATGCTAGCTTTGCTATTATTACTTTTTAATTTTACTCCCTCCCTTAAAATTTTTTATTGATGCATTCTATTTTTACATTGTAAATCTTTATAGGCTTCCCATTTCAGGAGAGATCTTTTGTAACAAAGTAAAACTAATAACACAGTGACTGAAAATGCACTCAGCACCCCTTCCACCTCTCTATTTTGTTTAATTTGGAAAAATTACAAAAAAAACAAAATAAAACAAGACGAAAATAAAAACAATACATTTTGGAGGGGCTATGGGAAAGCATAGGCACACTGAGGCTTTGTGGGTAGAATGGATACACCCACGTGCTTTTGCTCATGTTCTTCTGATTCAGAATGCCTTTTCTCTTCTCCATCTTTCATAATCTCCTGGGTCAAGACTCATTTTCTTCATGAAACCTTTCCTGCCTTCTTAACATCTCTCTATTCCTTCTTCCCTGGAAGTCTCCAATCATTTTCTCCAACATAAGGGTCTACAGTTCAGTACAGCAGAAAGAACCCTAGAGCTGGGGTGAAGAGATTTGGGTTTGAATGCTGGCTCTGACGGTTAGTAGCTAAGTGACCAGGGGCAAATCTCATCATCTCTCTGAGCCTCAGTTTCCTTCTCAGTAGAATGGACATAAAGATGTAGTACCTACCTCACTGGGTTGTCACGGCATCCAAATGAAATCATTTAGGTGAAACATTTGCTAGCCTCAGAGTTGCTCCATAATTGCCAATTGTCGTTATCACTATGTTCATATTCCAGGCTGATGTTCCTGTTTAGACTGTACCATTTGTTTCTATGTATTCCCATTCAGTGTCTAGGATATGCTGAAGGTGTGCAGCAAGCAGATGCTGGATGATTGACAGACCCGTATGCATTTCAGACTCAGGATTATAGGGGAGATTTAGCTCAACCTTCTGACCTATCAAAATAACAGAAAGAAAGGATTTTCCTAAAGCTTTAGCCTCTGAAAGCTGTAGAATACTGTGAGACCAGGACAAGGGTTTCCCCTAGAGGTCACATGCTGTAATTACTGTGGAGAGAATTGTAGAATGGGAATCAAGGGAACTAGACGTATGTTAAAGGTCTGACTCTGCAACTCATTTGGTGTTTGTGTGGACAAGTCACATTCCCTTTCGAGGGTCTGAGTCTCTGTCAGACAAGAGTATTGGACCAGACTAAAGGTTGCAATTGGAAGGAACCTTAGAGATCATCCAATCCAACTCCTACATTTTATAGATGAGGAAACTGAGGCACAGAGAGGAGTGATTTGCTCAAGCTTACATGGGTATTAAATGGCAAAACTGGGATTTAAACCCAAGTCCTCTGACTTCAAATTCAGAGTACTTTCCACTGTGCCAGGTTGATTCCTGATTTCAATAGTAATTAAAAAAATATAATTGAACCACTGACCTAGCACTCAAAATGATCTCAAAGGCTATTTTCCGTAAACATGATGGTCTATCCCCCACTGTCATTCCTAGATTTTCTCTCTGCTTTTGGCTCTTGGAATTTCCATCTTCCTTCACGGCTCAGCTCACCTTTCACATGAAATTTTTCCTGATCCCAGGCCCATTTGTTTATGTTCTTCTCTTCCTCTAAATTACTAAGGATTTATTCTGTATCATATAACATACATATGTAACAAAGGACTAAAAATATTCTGTATGTAAAATTATTTTGTATTTTATACTGTGTAGTTAGATGGCAAAATGGATAGAGTACCAGGCCTGGAATCAGGAAGACTTGATTTCAATTCCAGCTTCTGATGGTTACTAGCTGTGTGACCCTGGACAAGTCACTTAACCTCTCTTTCCCTCAGTTTCCTTGTCTGTAAAATGGGGATAATAATAGCACCTACCTCGCAGGGTTGGTGTGAGAAGTGAGATAATAATTGTAAAACACTTAACTCAGTGCCTAGCATAAATATCAGTTATTGTTATTATTTACTTTGTGTAGAATGTAAACTTTTCGGGGGTAGAGACCGTGCCACTTTTGTCTCTATAACCAACTGCTCTCTCCCTGGTCTAGCAGGCACTGAAAACACTCCTTGAGCTGACTTAGATTTTCTCTTTCCTCTCTCTGACTTGGACCCCTCCCGGAATTTGACTGCAGGGGCCACTTCAGGGAAGAGATGTTCGTCCTACATAGGGGTTATTTTCAGTTGACCAGGAACTCCCCATCTTGGCCTGGATCCGGTCTCCCTGTGTACTCCCTCTCACATACCCTAGAGGAGAGATCTTCCTTCTTTGCCCTGAGCCTGGTTAAGATTTCCCGCCACTCGGCAGTGTGTGTCTGGGGGAGGGGGGACTGTTCTTTCCATTTCCATTCATAGATCTCCCTGAACTGTACATTGTGTCCGACTCGGGAGCGCTATTGATCTCCCACATCAGTCAACAGCCAGTTCCCAGCTTCTCCAAGTCCAGGTTCCCTCCTCTCTCTGTAGCCACAGAGTCCCCACCTGCTCGGGGTTGGGAGGGGGAGAGGGGGAGCGTCATTATCCCCAGCCTATTCACCCGAAGCCCAAGCATACAAGAAGGGATGCTTCTCCCATTGTCCAGCCCTGGCTTCTGATTGGTCAGCGAGTGTGGGAAAGTCAGCTAGGCCAGAGCCCCACAGATCCCGGGGCAGGAGTACTGGATAAATACGGGAGCTGCGAAGCAGCGGGCCGTCCAGCCATCAACGCTCCTGCTCCTGCTTTCCTCTTTGCTGTCTCTAGCCGAGAGCCCCATGGCACCCAGCACAGACTTCATGGAGCACAGCTCCCTCCTGACTCCCAAAGAGAAAAACAAAGTAAGTTCTCAGACCTGTCCAAGGTCCTGGGACTATCTAAGCAAATCTGGGGGGAGGAGAATGTCTGGGTTTGGGACTGGAAGAGTCCGGAATGACTCTTTGCTAACTTCGATTACCCCCTTCTCTCTCAATAGCTAAGAAAGCCGGTGGTGGAAAAGATGCGCCGGGACCGCATCAACAGCAGCATCGAACAGCTGAAACTGTTGCTGGAGAAGGAGTTCCAGAGACACCAGCCCAACTCGAAGCTGGAGAAGGCTGACATCCTGGAGATGACCGTCAGCTACCTGAAGCAGCAGAGCCACCTGCAGGGCAAAGGTGAGCATGGGATGTCAGCTGTGCCGGCGCTACGGGAGAAAGGTCTCAGGGTCAGAACCTGGGCAGGGGGTGAAGGGATGCTGCTTCTGGGATCCTCTTCTCATCCTCCTCTCTCCTTCTCCCTCCTCCAGCTCCAGGCTCACTTCCCAGAAGCCTGCAGACGGACTTCAAGGAGGGATATGCCCGATGCCTGCAGGAAGCCTTCCACTTCCTCTCCTTTCACAAGGCACAGACTGACACCCAGATCAAGCTGCGCAGCCACTTCCAGAAGAGCTCCTGGGCAGCCCCTGAGGGGCTGGCTCCCTGCTTCCCAGCTCCTGGGCCTGGGAAGCAGCCTGCCCTCAAAGGCCCCCCCAGGCCTCTGTGGCGACCCTGGTAGATGGACTGATGCTGGCCAGCTCCAGGCTTTCACTCCAGAGGAAGGTGGCTCCTGCAGCACCTCCTCTTCTCAGTAGGGAATATTAGTTCCCCTTTAATTTATGTGTGAAGAAAATGGAATACTTGGACTCTGGGCAGTGGACAGAGCCCTGGACTAGGAGTCAGCAGGCCTGGACTCTGATCTCCAACTCTGCCACTTACAGTGTGATCTTGGGCCACTCATTTCCTTTCCACCTCAACTCTGAGGTCTCTTCCAGCTTGATGGGAAAGGAGTCCAGTATTCTGTTGAGTATATAGGGCTGTACATAGATGTGTCTTCATAATGAAGGAGTCTTAATGGGTGGGAAGGTGAAGGGGCAGGGAGAGGGAGAGGGAAAGTGGGATATATGTTCTGTATGTTACAACTGTAGTAAGATTGTTAATCTTTTAAGTGCAGAGATGGAGGTGGGGTGGGGAAGAATTCTCTGATCTGTGTAAGAGCTTTGTGGCTTTGCATCCAGTTTTCTTGTTCCCCACTCCTTGGACAGTACTTCTTCCTCCCCACCCCTCCACCTACCCCTTACAGAAGAAGTCCTTTTGGGGACCTGGGCTAGCTCTCTAGGGCTCATGTCATCTCTCTGAGTTAACCTTTAGGACCCTCTGATCTCCTGGTGAGAGTTATTCTCTCCATTAGTGACTACTTTGGGAGGTGAAGGGAACTGGACCATGTCAGACCATGGACAGGGAATGGATGCTTCTATAGGATAGTTGCCTTATTTTTTCCATTTGTGAAAAGAATGGGGGCCACTTTATATTAAAGGACATTGAGGGCATGGGGGTGGAGGGTGGGGGGCTGCAGTTTGAATGTTATACATTTGGAGGGGCTGGTCCTTCTGAGAAGTCATTGCTGCCAGCCTCAAAGCAGTTGCATCATCCCGGGTGCATGAGATGCCCCTTGTCTGGCAGGGATTTAAGAGAGTGTGTATGTTGGGCACCAGGGCTGCTGGGTGCATACTGTGTATGCTTGGGTATTTTTGTACCAGATAATTATGGTAAAACTAAATAAATATGCATGATTTTCCATCTCTGCCTGGAGTCTCTCTTCTTGTCCTAGCTCTTATCTGATGAGATCAGAGTTCCCTGGGGTATCTGTCTGTGGGGAGAAGGGAAGCAAGGGGAAGAAAGGGAGGAGAAGGCCAGGCTTAGAGCACTGAAGTGCCCAACTCCTGCAAACAGATCTTTCAGACTCAGTCACTTGGCATGATGGATTAATAAATAGTCCATCAAGTTTCACCCTAGGGGAGCAGAGCAGAGTTTGGAGACTTCTATTGTCTCTGGGTTTCTGTCCTAGTGTCTGAAGAAGCTAAGCTAATTGGTCATGACATGGTCTAGTCTTGCAGGATCATTAATGGCTTCATTCACTCATTCCAACAGGATTAGATCCTGATTACAGTTAGTGAGATCACAGTGATACACGATCTCATCTCCTGGGGAAAGGGAGGAATAATCAAGGTTCTGGATACCCTACCTTGAGAGCAGCCTCATTAAATGGCATTCTGAAGTGGACCACTTAACTGGGCTCTTCTAGTGGGGATGGTATAGTGGGAAGATCTGGATGATGTGGGTTTAAGTTCTGGTCCTGACATACTGACTATGTGACTGGGCAAATCACTTAACCTCTGAAAACTGAGCATCACTTTTAATACTGTGAATTGCAGGACAGACACCATTGCAGTCATTGCACTCTCCTTTTGATGATTCTAAAGAGATAACTCTAGAAATTTTGAGACATTTCCCCTTTGGAGCCAGAGTTGAGCCATCTAGTTCCATCAGCTTCCCCTGCCTTCACCCCCTTGCCCCTCCTATACCAGGTAGGTGGCAATTGGACTGAGAGTCAGGAGGATCTAATTTGGAATCTGATCTCAGTCACTTCCTAGATGAGTGACCTTGGAAAAGTCCCTTCACCTGACTGCCTCAGTTTCCTCAAATGTGAAATGGGGATAGTAATGGTCTCTACATTTCAAGGTTGTGAGGAACAAGTGAAATACCATGTCAAATTCTTTGCAAGCCTTAAAGTGCAATATAAAGGATAATAGTAACTTATTTTTATACTAGCATTTGATGCTGGCCCAGCACAGATAGAATTGACATTCTTTTACATAGCCTGAGTTTAAGAAGATAGGAAAACTTTTCTGCCTCACTTTCATGACCCACATCCCACCCTAAAAGATCACTATCAGAACTGCCTTCCTTTGCTTTCTCTATGGCCATGGTTTCAGATTCAAATTCCTCCTGGATGGTTGGACCTATCAGATTCCTAGGATCATAGAATACGAGATGGAGAGCCCGAGGAAACCTCCATGGCTATGTAGTCTAACTCCCTTATTTTACAGATCAAGAAACTGAGACCCAGAGAACGGAAGTGATCTGCCCATGATCAGAGTCAGCAAATAGGTGATGGAGGATTTGAATTCAGGTCCTCTGACACTAGATTCAATAACAATTTTGCTCCCACTGAAACCCCTTCTTCCATCAACTCCACCCTCAATAAAGAATCTGCTCTAGAGTGGATTTGAAAGAGGCATCCCACTTAAAAGCAAACTTATTTAATGAAATAAAAAGAAAGAAAAATGAAATAAAAAAGAAGATGCTCTCCATTGGGGAACCCAAAGGACTAAAGGGATGGTGAGAAGCAGAACAGCACAATAGGCAAGTAGCCAGGCTTGGGGTCCAGAAGACCTGGCTTGAGGTTCTGACACATGTTGGCTGTGCGACCACCCAGATTCTCTCTTCTCCCTGACTCATATACACATTCCATTGTCAAACATTTCTAACGACAAGAAAGCCCTGGGATCTAGCAGAAAGAGCCTTGGGTCTGCCATCAGACGAGATGGGTTAGAATCCTGCCTCTGCCATTAAAGCATTAGCTTGTCCTATTCTGTGGACATTAATTTCCTAAACTGTTAACTAGAGGTGGGGATGACATTAGAAAATATCTAAACTTCCAAGTTCCAGAATTTTCAGTGTGATCACTCTTCCACATAACAGCTCCTCAGATCATAGGGCCATCAGCTGAAAACTAAAAAGATCATTGAGTTCAATACCCTCAATTTTTGCAGATGTGAGAGAAGGGGGGAGGAGACATACACACACAGACAGAGAGAGAGAGAAAGACAGAGACAGAGACAGAGACAATGAGAGAGAAAGACAAAGTGAGCACCAAAGAGAGAGATGGACAATGAGACCAAGAGATAGTGAGAGGGACACACACACACACACACACACACACACAGACAGAGACAGAGACAGAGACCAACAGAGACAGACAGAGACAGAGACACAGTGAGACAGAGACAAAGAAACAGAGACAGGGAGTCAGAGACAATGAGAGAGAGAGAGAGAGAGAGAGAGAGAGAGAGAGAGAGAGAGAGAGAGAGAGAGAGAGAGAGAGAGAGAGAGGGAGAGACAAAGTGAGAGTCAAAGAGAGAAATAGACAATGAGAACAAGAGACAGCTTGGGGGTGGGGAGACAGAGACAGGGACACAGAGACAGAGAAAAAATGGAATTTATTCAGTGATTATTATATGCCAGGCTGTCTGCTAAGTACTGGGGACACAAAAATAGGAAGCAAGAGTTCCTGCTCTCAAAGAGATTACATTCTATTCAGGGAAGACGACATAAAAAGGAACTCAAAAGGTCATAGAGGGAAGATATCTCCTCTAAGCCAGCACCAGACTAAGCATCCATAGATTTCCCATCATCATCCTGACCGTTCACTCACTCATTCAACAAGCATTTCAAAAGCAGGTTATAGCCTCACTCCTCTGGACACACTCCATCTCCGTCTTCCCTAAAATGTGGTGCCCAGAACACAGCCCAATTCTCCAAATGTGATCTACTCAAAGTGGAAGACAGAGCACCATCACTTCTGTCATCAGTGAATCAACAATAAGTATTTGGGACAGCTAGGTGGTGCAGTGGATAGAGCACCAATGCAGGAGTCAGGAGGACCTGAGTTCAAATCTCACCTCAGACACCTGACACTCACTAGCTGGGTGACCTTGGGCAAGTCGCTTAACCCCAATTGCCTCATCCTGGGTCATCTCCAGTCATCCCGATGAATATCTGGTCACTGGATTCAGATGGCTCTGGAGGAGGAGTGAGGCTGGTGACCTGCACAGCCCTCCCTCACTCAAAACAAAGTCAAGTGCGAGTCATGTCATTATTTCTCTGATGGCATAGTCTTCTTCGACAATGAAGGGCGAACACACATACACAACGATCAGCATTTATTAAGTGCCTACTATGTGCTCAGCATTGTGCTCAATATTGGAGAATCAGCTGGGGATACCGTACAAAGAAGGACCATGTCTTTATTCATGATGAGCTCACATTCTACTAGGAGTCACTGACTTCTGTCAATGCAGTTGAAGATTCTACTTGGGCAGCCATTCATGCTGCTAAGTGGGATAGAATTTATGGTCAATTCACCAGGAGTGTGCTAGAGCCAGCTCAAGAGAGCTGGTGGTTCAGTTTTCAGCAGGAGCATTTCCACCTGAAAAATAAGCAAATGACAAATCAGGGTTTGATTTATTATTTTGTTGATTACTGGACTTAAGAAAGTGTTAGAGAAAATGTTCACGATGTATATTAAACTGTTTTTTCTTTATTTGAGAGATGGATGTTAAACATTTACTAGTACACCACTGGCTGAAACCCTGCTGTGAAGTCCCTAAAAGTGGGGTGTGAATGACATTCTCCCTCAGTAATAACAATGGTCATTTATATGGTGCTTTATAGTTTGCAAAATACTGTGCATACATCATCCCGTTTGAACCTCACAGCAACAGAGTGAGACATTGTTAACCTCATTTTACAGATGAGGAAACTGATGCTCAGAGAAATTAACTGACTTGCCCAAGGTCAGAAAGCTAGTAAGTACCAGAAGCTGTATTTGAACCAAAGTCTTCCTTGCTCTAAATCTAGCACTGTATCCACTGTAGTAAACTGTTTTGTGTATATTGGGGGTGGAGGTAGGTAGAAGGGAACTGTGTCAGATGTGAATGTACTGGGTGCCTGGAGGGAGGATGAGGATAAAAAGGAGAGGTGCAGGGCTGGGAGGTGGAGTCACTATGCTTGATTATTGGGAATACTATATGAAGGATGGACATAGGGAGCAGGGATGTGGGTTCAAATCTTGGCTCTTCCACTCAGTAGTTGTGTTACTTTGGACAAGTCATTTAACTCCTCTGAGCCTCAGTTTCCTCAACTATAAAGTGAAGAGGTTAAATTAAATTTCCTCTAAGGTCCCATGCGCTTGAACTCATTGGAGCCTGTGTAGCCACTTTCATTAAAGAATAAAGGGAAGTGATTGGAATGACCACTAGGTGGCGACATAGTATGCAGAGCATCAGACCTATAACCAGGTAGACCTTGAGTTCACTTAGCCTCAAAGACGCTGGTGGTCTCAGTTTTCTCACAAGTGAAATGGGGAAAATAATAGCACCTACCTCCCAGAGTTGTTGTGAGGCTAAGCTGAGATAACATTTTACAGCCTTATGCAAACCTTTGAATGATTTTTGAACAGTAGCTGTGATTTGTGTATGACTGCTCAAGGTTGTTACCTCTCCTACACCAGGTCTCTCTGAGCCTGGGCCAAGTTTAGCCTCCTTACCAATATGGCAGTGCCAAGAGTTCAGTTGGGGAGGAAGATCCCAAACTAGAATTAGTTAAGGATGAAAGGCTATGCTTATTTAGGGAATTTTGCTTGACTGGACTAGGTTAAAAAAGTGTTTTGCATCTGAAGAGAACTCATTAATAGTGTGAGGGGGAAAAAGCTTGGAGTGGGGAAGTTAGGAGAAAAGGTGCCCAGGAAACCTGATTTTTAAAGCTTATAAATTGTTTTACCCATATTATTTCATCTAAGTCTTGAAACAACCCTGTGCAGTAGATGCATTTTTATTTCCATTTTTTCTTGCCGTTCAGTTGCTGTTTAGTCATATCTGACTCTCCTTGACCCCATCTGCAGTTTTTCTTGGCAAAGATATCAGAATGGTTTGCCATTTTCTTTTTCATCTCATTTTTCAGATTAGGAAACTGAGGGAACAGCGTTAAATGACTTACCTAGGGCCACAGCTAGGCAGTGTCTGAGGCCAAATTTCAACTCAGCAAAATGAGTCTTCCTGACTCCAGGTCTGACACTCTATGTACTGTGCCATCTAGCTGATGAGCAAATGGAGACTCAGAAACTCAAGGTGACTGGTTCAGTGTCTCACAGCTAGTCAATGACAGAACTGGGGGGTTAGATTTTCCTGCCTCCAGGTGCAGCATTCTATCCGCTCTGCCAAGGTGTGTGTGTGTGTGTGTGTGTGTGTGTGTGTGTGTGTGTGTGTGTATGTTCCAAAGTGATCTTAGTCCAAGTCTTTCCTAAATCCTGTCTCTCCAAACATCTAGCACATTGTTTTGTATACAGTACAAACTAACCAGATGTTTGGTCTGTGAGCCTTTAGTCTCCTCTGAGTCTGAGTCTCTGGGTGTGTTTGTATCTATATAGATAAACATAGGGGGGGCATGTCTGTCTGTGCTCTCCTCACTGTCCTCAGTGAAAAAGGGACAGATTCTGAATACTTAAGCACCACACTCATGATCCTATTCAGAGGCAGGACTGTCTCCTCTAGTCCCATCTGCATCCCCTTCTCCTTTTAGTTGAGTTTCACCTCAGATCTGCACTCACTCTTAGGGCTCCATGACTCATGTGACTCATTTTCTCAGGGAAAATCAAAGTGAGCCCAGGATTTAAGTTTTAGGGTTCTTCTTGGAAGGGTTACAGGCATATTCATTAAACAAAGCTGTAAATTGATAGCCCTCCCACACCAAGTATTTTAAACCTTACAAGAGAACTTTAGGTTCTACTGGCCTTTCCCTCCAAACACGTTCTGATCTCAGGGAAGGACAAGCCTTTAGATGATAGGAATGAACTAATTTATAAAAAGGGAATCAGGTTTACATGATCCCACCCACAGTGGGGGAGAGCAAAGTAGGACAGGCACAGTCCCTCAACTTAGTCTGCCTGAATGGACAGAAGGAGAACCTGAGAGGAGAAAAAAAAATGGCCCTCTGTCATTAGAATTCAAAGGGCAGGAGGGCAGTCCTCTCCCATCAGGCTGGAGTCTCTCTCCCCTCTACTAGAAGATTTCTCTGCCCCTTCTGCCCCCTCTTTTGGTGAATTTTGCCCACAACCTCAATTTTGAGGCATTGCCCAAGCCAGTCATGCTGCTCCTTCACTCCTTTCAGCACAATTCTTGCTTTCTAAAATTTTCCACTCCTATCTATGTATCTATCATCTGTGTCTATCATGTATATATCTATCTATGTATCTCTCAATCTAGCTATCATGTATGTATGTATCTGTATCTATCATCTATCAATCATCTATCCATATCTATCATGTATGTATGTATATATGTATATATCTCTATGTATCTATCATCTATGTATGTGTATATGTATCTATCATCTATAGGTCACCTATCTATATCTATCATGTTTGTATCTATATATCTGTCATCTATCTGTGCATCTATCATCTGTCTGTCTATGTATGTAAGTATGTATCTACCACCTATTTATCTATGTATCTATCATCTATCAGTCTATCTATGTATGTGTCTATCATCTATATACCTGTCATCTGTAATATATATTTCTATCTCTCTGTATCTTCTTTTACCCATCTATCTAATCATCTTTCTCTCTATCATCTTTATCCCTCCATCCATTTCTCTCTCTGTCTTTCCATCTATCTTATTATCTATGTATGAATATATGTATCTACCTATCATTTGTCTCTCTGTTTCTGTCTCTCTCTCTCTCTCTTCTTCCCTAAATACTCTATCAATCACCTATCATACATCTTTGTGGTCTTTGCCCTGTTTCTCAGTCTCAGTGGCCAGTGTTAGTGATAAGAACAAACCCCAAAATCTGAAACAGAAAGAAATTTCTTCAGCCGCTTGGTAGGGAGAGAGCTGGACAGAATGGGGGGCTCTCCATTGCTCTTTGGGAGGTTGTATTAAGGAGACTTCAGATGAGGGCATAAAGACACTGTGAATACCCTTTGATCCAGAAAAGACTCCTAGGTCTGTATCTCAAAGAGATTCAGAAAAGGGGGGAGGAAGACATATTCGTAAAAAAATATTTGTAGCAACTCTTTTTGTGATGATAAAGAACTGGAAATTGAAGTGATGCCCATCAATTGGAGAATGACTGAACAAATTGTGTTATATGGTTTTAATGGAATATTACTGTAGTGAAAGAAAACATGAGCAGGCAGATTTCAGCAAAACCTGGAAAGATTTACATGGATTGATACAAAGTGAAGTGACCAGAACCAAAAGAATATGGCACACAGTAACAGCAGTTCTGTTATGATGACCAGCTTTGATGGACTTAGCTCTTCTCAGAAATACAGTGATCCAAGACAATTCCAAAAGACTCATGATGAAAAATGCTATCCACATCCAGAGGAAGAATTGATGGAATTTGAATACAGGTCACTTTTTGCTACTTTTTTCATGGTTTTTTTTTTTTTTTTAAATTTGGGCCATGTGTCTTCTTTCATGTGGTATTTCATGACTAATGTGGTAATATGTTTTTCATGATTAAACATGTATAACCTATATCAAATTGCTTAGTGTTTCAGGAAGAGGGAAGGGGAGGGAGGGAGAAAATTTGGAATTCAAATAAAAAAAAATTAATGTTTAAAATTGTCTTTACATGTACATTGGGGAAAATAAAACATCATTAAGGAAAAAAAGACATTTGCCAATTGGCTCACGTAGTCTTCAAGAGAAAGATTGTTTGAGATAGAGATCAGCAGGCAAGTCAGTCTAATTTGGGCACCCCAAGCCTACATTTGGGTGGCCCCCAAAAGTGACTGGGTGGGATCTAAGCATTCCTTACAATCATCCTGCTTCCCTGAAGCAACTCTGAAGTCA
Organism: Bettongia penicillata ogilbyi; assembly: GCA_023548195.1. NCBI lineage: Eukaryota > Metazoa > Chordata > Mammalia > Diprotodontia > Potoroidae > Bettongia > Bettongia penicillata. Next base: position 586,654 of record JAJHZJ010000081.1, on the reverse strand, counting down.
GTCTGAGCTCTACAGCAAACTTTTGGAGCTAGACAATGTTCTGTGTAAATTCAATAATGTTACTAAAGGGTAAATAATACTTTCTCTACACCTTGGCCCCCAGTCTGTGCTCCTCCTCCCTTCCACTCTCTGCTCTCCCAGACCTCCTTCCTATTTCATCTCAAACTCTTTTTCTTCCTCTGTTCTCCCAACATCTCCAGGGAGCTGATTCTTTCCTTCCCATAAATTGTAGAGGGGGCCACATAAATACATGAAAAAAGTAACAAAAAGCAAAAAATAGTATGCTTTGACCTGCATTCAGACTCCATCAATTCTTCCTCTGGATGTGGATAGCATTTTTGAGTCATTGGGAATCGGGGCAAGGACTTGGTTGGAAAGAGACTGGAAGGCTCAGTTACATAATGTTAGGTTCAGTTTTCTTCCTGTGCAATGCTGATGTTAAAGTGGCCCCTTGGGAATATCCCACTTGTGTTCCCAGAAGCCAGTGGTTTTATGTTGGGGTGAGACATCTGGCATGTGAGGTGTGTCTTTTCCACCCCTAGTCCCTAAATAACCTCTCCTTTTAGCCAGAAGTTTTGGTTAATGTCCAGGGATTACTATCATCCACCACAAAATTTTTTTTCTATCATAAGATAACACCCATGTTATAACTTGGCAGAGCAATTATGTCTATATCCTTTCAGTGGGCTATATTTTCCCCCTCAATTATATGTAAAACAATTTTAAAAAGTTACCTATTATTGACATACCTAAACTGATATGAAGTGAACTGATATATAAACAGAATAATACTGTACACATTAAAAGCAATATTGTATGATGAAGAACTGTGTGTGACTTGGCTGTCTTAGCAAAGAAATGATCTAAGAAAACTCTAAAAGACTCATGATGAAACATGCTATCTGCCCCAAGAGAGAGAACTGATGTTCTCTGAATACAAATGGAAGCATATTTTCTTTCTTTCTTTCTTTCTTTCTTCTTTCTTTCTTTCTTTCTTTCTTCTTTCTTTCTTTCTTTCTTTCTTCTCTTTCTTTCTTTCTTTCTTTCTTTCTTTCTTTCTTTCTTTCTTTCTTTCTTTCTTTCTTTCTTTCTTTCTTTCTTTCTTTCTTTCTTTCTTTCTTTCTTTCTTTCTTTTTTATAAAATCTGCTTCCATTTCTTCTCCCTCTAAATGCCAGGAAATGATGGAACCAGTTGGCACGATTTTAGCTTTTTTGATGTTAAGCTTCAGACCATCTTTGACACTCTCATCTTTCCCCCTCATCAAGAGCCTTCTCAGTTCCTCTTCATTTACTGTCATTAGAGTGGTATTGTTTACATATTTGAGGTTGTTGATATTCCTCCCAGCCACCATAATTCCAGCTTTTGACTCATCCAGCCTGGTATTTTCCATGATGTACACTGCATATAAATTAAATAAATAACATGACACTACATAGCCTTGTCTTATTCCTTTCCCAATCTTGAACCAATCTTTTGTTCCATCTGAATCTATCTGTTACTTCTTTACCCTCACACAAGTTCTTCAGGAGATGAGATCATCTGATTTTCCCATCTCTTTGAGGACTTACTACATTTTGGAGTGTTCTACACAGTCAAAGTCTCTTGTGTAATTGAAGAAGCAATAGAGGTTTTTCTGGAACTTCCTTGCTTTCGGTGTAATTCAATGAATATTAGGATTTAGTCTCCAGTTCCTCTGCCTCTTCAAAAACCATCCTGCTCTTCTGGTAATTCTCAGGTCACATGTTGTTGTTCTCCAACTTGCAGAATTTTTGCTGGTGTATGAGATGAGTGCAATTGATAATTTGAACATTCCTTGGCATTGCCCTTCTTTAGGATTGGCATGTAAAGTGATCTTTTCCAATCTAGTGGTCACTGTTGAATTTTCTAGATTTTCTAGCACACTGAATGCATGCCACTTTAACAGCATCATCTTTTAGGATTTTAAATAGCTCTTCTGGAATTCCATCATGTCCACTGGGCTTATTGTTTAGCAATGCTTCCCAGGGTCTACTTGACTTCATTCTCCAGGATTTCTTGCTCTAGATCAGTAACTATACAGGGGTGGGGAACTTGAGACCTCGAGGCCACATTGTGGCCCTCTAAGTCCTCAAGGGCAGCCCTTTGACTAAATCCAAACTTCATGGAACAAATCCCCTTAATAAAATGATTTGTTCTATAAAACTTGGACTCAGTCAAAAGGCTGCACACAAGGACATAGAAGGTCACTTGTCATCGATTGGTAAATCAGATTGCAAGGGGTAGAAGACAGAGTAGGTGGTGAGGAAGTGGAGATAATGAGTAGAGAGAACTCTCTGAAGGAGCTTGGCCACAAATGGAGGGACAAAGATTGGAGAATAGATTTGGGAGTCAGCAAGTGGCTGGATGAAGGGGAAGGTCTTTTAAGGATTGGGGGCATTTGAGAGTGTTTGTAGTCAATGAGGGAGAGTAGGGAAATACTGAAGAGGAGTGGAGGAAGGGAGAAGAGAGGTGGAGGAGGGAGGAATGGAGAGAGAGAAGAGGAAGAGAGAAAGAGAGAGAGAAGACAGAGGGGAGAGAGAGAGAGACAGAGAGAGAGACAGAGACAGAGAGACAGAGAGAGAGACAGAGACAGAGAGACAGAGAGAGAGACAGAGAGAGAGAGAGAGAGAGAGAGAGAGAGAGAGAGAGAGAGAGAGAGAGAGAGAGAGAGAGAGAGAGAGAGAGAGAGATTCCGAAGAGTAGGAGGGAATAGGATTGAGGAGAAGGGGATGACTCTAACAAAAGGAAGAGTCACCTCATCTTCTGAGACTGGGGGAAGGAGTAGACAAATGAAGGCAGAGAGAACACTTGATTAGAGAAATAGGAAAGAGGAGGAAGTTCAGTAAAGCTTTTCAGTAAATGAGGAAGGGAGGTCCTCTGCAAGAGAAAATTAATGGGGCAGTATTAGAAGCTTGAGGAGGGAAGAGAAGGTTTGGGACATCTGTCATGGGAAGAGTGAACCTGAAACAAATACAAGGATGGCTGAGTAGCAGTGAAGGGGCTTATTGAAGATAGATAATATGAGCTGCTTTCCCTTTTGTGGAGTTGTTTCCTTTACCTGTAAAATCAGGACTGGATGACTGCTATGTTTCTTTTCTGTTCTAATATCCTATGATTCTGGAGTATCTAGGTGGCACAGTGGATAGAGCACTGGTTTTGGAATCACAAGGACCTGACATCACATCAATCCTCAGACACTTGATGCTTACTAGATGTGTGACCCTGGGCAAGTCACATAACCCCAATGGACTTGCCTACATACTCACATGTATGTGTATATGTATATTCATATATGCATACACACATTTTCTATGATTCCATTTAGGAATTCTATCATCTGGGGTAAATTTGGTTTGTATGCCTAAGGTATAACTACATGGTTGAGGTAAGACTGGAAGCAAATATTGTGACAGGTAAGAATGTTGAGAAACAGGGAGACTAGGGTGTACAAATGGGGAAGAATAAACCTATAAACCCAGGACTAAACTTTTGGGGGAGGGACAGTGACCTGAATGTCCAGAGAAGATAGCCCCCCGTCTTTGGATAAGATCACTGAACTTTAAGGGAGGAGAGCAAAACTGAAAATTCATTTTGATTCTATTTTAAAAATTTAGTCATATTGGCATAGGTTACTACTCTCATATACAGTGTGAGTATAAACTCCTTACCCTTGTAACTTCACCCTCGACCTACATTCTGGAGAAGCTTGCCTAAAGGTAGTCTACTAACTAGTTTCTCCTTTCCTGAGGTAGCCTCTGGTCATGTGTGTCAATTCTACAATTTTAGTTTGTCAATCCCCACCCCCAGACCCCTCAAGTTGATTTATTCAAATCTATTTAAGATTACCATCAGGAGTGCAGAATAATCTGATTGCTGGCAAATTACTCCAGTCATTCAAAGAGAAAATAATAGTGAGGAGCTTAGGTAACACTTAACCCACCTCCTCATTAAAATGTCGACCAGTTGGAATTACCTTGCATTTGCCAGGGAAGATCCAAATGTTGTACATCAAGCTAATCAGAAGGTAAACACAACTGGCTTTAAAAGCATCTGTCTGCTCTTACTGTGGGTCTTTGGTCATTGAGAGAGACCATTTTTTGCAATTTATTTGTTATTGCTAGCTTAATACATTGATCATGCTCAGATCCTTGGCTTTGCTGAGCTGGCCAGTGGCCCATTATTTTTTTTAACAGCTATCTGTGTCATTGAATTGTTATCATTCCCCAGAGAAAATCATTCCTCAGTTGCCTCAGTGTCATTTTACTTACCACAAGAGTTTCTATTTAGTGAGGATGACAGAGGGAGGGGCAGTGAGAAGTGTGCCAGCTCCTCCCTTCTCCCTGTATGTGCCAGGGAATGTAAGATACTTGAGGGCAGAGAAGGTTCCATTCTTCCCATTCAAAAACCTTCTAAACACATTTCTCCGTCTCTTGCACTGAGATTTTAAAAGTCAACCAGCAAGCACTTATTAAGCACCCATTATGTACCAGGCATCATGCTAGATGCTAAAAAGACAAAATTGAAATGACCCCTATCCTCAAGGAACTTATATTCAAATGAGGAAGGCAATATGTAGGAGCAACACCTTTATGTGGGGTGCCCTGATATGGACTTATATAGCGTGTCCACCCATGTTCACTCCTAAGTGTCTTACCCCAATCTGCCTTCACACTGATAGGTGTGGATTCCCAGAGAAGTTCTGACATCACATACAACTCAAATTCAAGGTCCAAACCATGGGTGGTGGGTATAGGAATACAGGTTCTCCACCCTCATCCCCACTGCACTTCCCACTGTAGCTTTTGAGCCCCCACTAGTGTGCTTCCTATGTACATGAAAGAAACAATTCACAGTGATGGCAGCATTAACTCTTAAGATTATTCTATTTTACCTATTTATTAATTTTTAACATTAATTAAAAAAAATTTGGAGTTCCAAATTCTTTTCTCCTTCTACCTCTTGCCCCATCTATTGAGAAAGCCAATAAAATGATACCCATTATACAGGTGAAGTCACGCAAAATATTCTATATCAGATATTGCCAAAAAATAAAGACAATAAAAACAGAGTTCCAAATTATTTTCCAGAGTTGTTGGACCCATTCATAACTCCACTAACAGTGCATTAATGTACCTATTTTTATATAACTCCTGCAGTATTTTCTTTTTCCTTTTCTGTTTTGTTAACCAATCTGATAGATGTGAAGTAGCACCTTAGAGATGTTTTACTTTGCATTTTTCTAATCAATAGTGATTTAGAGCATTTTAAAAAAGCTTAATAGTGTTTGATTTTCCCCCCTACTTTCATGTGAAGAATGTTTTTAGCATTTACAAGATTTTGAGTTCCAAAATTTTCTCCTTTCCTTCTTCACCTCCCCTCTTCTGAAAATAGTAGGCAGTTTGATATAGTTTATATGTGTGCTATCATGCACAAAATATATATTCATACTAGTCACAGTTGTGAAAGAAGAAACAGATCAAAAGAAAAACATGAGAAAGTATTAAGTAAGTGAAAAAAAGTCCGTCAGTTCTTTATATGGATAGCAGTTTCCTTCCATGAGTCCTTTGTACTTTTCTTGGATCACTGCATTGCTCATCACAATGTTGCTGATACTGTATACAATGCTTTCTGTATAGCCTTTTTAAAAAAAATACGACTTGATAGCTCCTGAAAACTTCCTGTTTGTAGCACTTGAGCATTTATCAATTGGAGGATGATGCATTCTTTAAAATAAATTTACCTTAGTTCCTTATATATTTGAAAAATTAGGCCTTCATCAGAGAAACTTACTATGAAATATTTCCCCTAGCTTCCTGCTTTTCTTCTAATTTTTGACTACATTGGTTCTGTCTGTGTAAAACCTTTTAAATTTCATGTAATTAAAATTATTCATTTTACTTACAGCACAGTGCCTTGGATATAGCAGATAACTTAAGAAATATTCATGGAATTACATTGATTCACCAAAGCAATCCTATCCAAGGACATTATTCAGAGATTCTTGACTTTTATGTGTCCCTTCTCTGACAAGTTCATAGTTTTGACCGATTTGGCTAAAAGGTCTTCCAAGAAACACCAGAGGAAAGTTACGGTTTTTCTCAGTGAGTTGATCTGGGGGAAGGGGAAGAAGATGGGCAGTACTTGTCACCAGTACCACCTAGGAGGGCTCCAGCCTTGTTATCATTCTAGCCTGCTAAACAGGTAGGAGATAAGAGTAGGAGAAGGCAGGGACTCTGGATGATAGGATGTCAGGTTTTCCTCTCATCTTGTGGCTGGTAGATTGGATAGGAGGTAGAGCAGAGGAGAGAGACCTCTGGAGGGCAGAGTGGATGTTGTGGGGATCCAGGTGTCTGAGTGACCTCTTAATTTGAGCTCCCCACCTTAAAACCCTCCTTTCCTTTTTCCTCACTTGATTGTCAGAGGAATTGATGAGGACTGACCAAGCAAGTGGGGGATATATAGATACCCAGACACACACTTGACATGCCCATTGATTTCCCTCTTACTCACTGGCTTGAAAACTATGTGGGAGTTTCCTGGTAAGAATCAGGGTAGGAGATGGAATGAAGGTGTGCTGAATAGATACTTTAGAAGCCTGAGGAGGATGGAGCAGGTTGAGCTCATCCCAAAATAACAAAGAAACCAAGTTTCGTTTGAGGTAAGATGATATCCCACAGGCCCTTGGGAGTACATCTTCTCATCATTCCTTTCTCCACTCACTCACTTCAATTTCTCTGACCTTTTAAAATTCATTAATTACTTTTCTCATCCAGTCATTTATTAGCTTTAATTGGATCCAATAAGTATTTATAAATTATCTACTTAATAGGCTAGGAATATAAAGAGAAAATTAAAAAGCAGTTTCTCTCCTCATGGAATTTATATCATAATGGGGATCCCCATTTTTAATTAGCTGAACATACAGAATATCATATAAGTAGAGAGAACTAGCACCCATGCTGAAGGTATCTGGGAAGGCTTCCTGTAGGAGATGGTTGATGACTCTGGGCTCCTTCACCCTGCTCCACTCTGGACCTGTGATTGTGTGGTTAGCCCAACATCTGGGCTCTGATGTGAGCTCCTGCTTCTGGGATCTCAGCTGCCCTCACTAGTGATTCAGGCTGGTCTGTTCAGCTAATAAGAGAAGTGAAAACATCTGGGTCAGGCCCCAGGGAAGCAGAGAGGTCTGCCCTGGTCCTGTGACCAGAGGTCCTTGTGACTTAAGAAGTTCCCTTGTGATCAAATCTTTCTTCTCTCTTCCCCTCTCCCCACCGCCACCAAATGCTTCATTAATAAAATAAAATAATAGAAGGAAAAGACGAGACATTGAGTTCAGCGGTTAGTTAGTCCTAAATCTGGGTGACTGCATTATTCTTTGTTGCCTAGCCTCATGCAAAGCGTAATGCCAATTCTGCATTCTTTGTGAATCTTTCCAACTCCCAGACCTCAGCTGTAACCCTGACAGTGGTGGGGATGCCAGCAGGCTGTGGGGCTCAAGAGTTTGAGCTGAGCTAAGAGCTACATCAGCAATCAACCCTCCTGTGTGTAGTGTACCTCTCTGCCCAGGTATTCAAACTACGGGGCAGGGGCCCAGATGAGAGGCATGTGTTCAGTCTGGAATCCAATTTAGGGCTTTTGTTTTACTTTTTGTCCTGAGGCTGGGCCAGTCCAGCATGGACTTAGGGATATGGATAAGAAAGGAGCCAGGGATTGAAAGGTAGATCCTGGAGCTCTAGAACAATAACCAAAGTGAGAGTCCTTCACCTTGACATGCCCTCGAGGCTACAGAGAATTTTCATAAACATTATAGTTGATCTTCACAATACCCCAGTGAGTGATAGAGGGCGAGGGTTATGGAAAGTGACCCTGGATCACATCTTTAGAAAGTATTGGAAGTAGAGTTAGATGAGATCCTGGATCTCTTGTTCCCTGTCCACTGTTGGGAATTATTAGTAATGATATAATATGAAGTAATATGATGTAATATGAGTAATATGTAATGTGAGTAATGATGTAATATGAGTAATATGAAGATGATAACATAGGCAGTGAAGTGCAGTGAGTTGCAATAGATAAAGTGCCAGGCCCTAGAGTGAGGATGACCTGAGTTCAAATCTGGATTCAGACTCTTATTAGCTATGTAACTGGACAAGTCATTTAACACTCTTTGCCTCAGTTTCTTCATCTGTAAAATGAGCTGGAGGAGGAAATGGCAAATCACTACAGTATCTTTGCCAAGAAAACCCTGAAAGGGGGTCATGAAGAGTTGGACATGATGGAAAAACACCCAAACAACCATAGTATGGAGATGGCACTCAGGGTCATGTGGAAATGTGAGTGACCTGGAAGTCTGAGAAATCTATATGGTCTTGGGATGTGCAAGGGTTGCCGTGAACAAGGAGATAACAATTTGTTTTGATTCTCCATTTTAATATTCATGCAGATGATCACTTCTTAAATTAGAAGGCCAAAATGTATATGTGACTGATGATACTTGGAGAGATAGAGGTACAGGAACTCCAAGATTGGAGATCCCTGCGTTCACCATCTGGAAAAGAATTCACGGACTCAAGCACTGTTGGGGTCCTGGCGGTGAAGATTTATTATGTTTTTCAGTGGGCAAGAGTTCTTAGGGAACCTGCCACCTTAGAGGGCTACAGGCAAAGTTTATATAGGATATTCTATAGTAAAACATATGCCAAATATGCTAACTAGGTGATTCAGGGCAGGATTAGGGAGAGGTTAAGGAGTGGTTAGTTCTTAAAGGAACATGTACTTTTAGTATCTAGTGCACAGGTATTTTAACCAGAATTCATTGGGAAATAACCCAAGGCAGAGGCTACATGGAGGTGTGATTTTAGGCCTGAAATGTCACTGTCAACTAATGGTCAGGACTGACTAAGGAGTAACAGGCTGTTTTCATCAGTGTCTTGTTAGACAAGATAAGTGGAAGGGAGTATACATATGTCTAAGTGTAGCATACATATGAATTGGACAGTGAATAGTGAATGTCGTGATGACCCAGTACCCAACCAGTTCAGCAAATGCACAGCTGGTTCAAACTAATAAATTCTACAGGTGCAGCTAGCTACTGTAACAGGAAAAGAGGTAAAAGTTTTGCTAGGGCAGCCTGTTCTTAGGCTGGGGAGAAACTGCATGGGACAGTGTTTTGAGGCTAGGGAGGAATGTGATTTTTAGAGAGAAAAGTAATTTTAGAATTGGGGTCCAAGCACATGCACCCAAACACCCCATCATGACTACTAAAGAAAAAAAAATGAGAACAACGGACCCAAACAACAGAACCAGATCCTGTTGTCCCAAGAGTCCTCCCAGCAAAACCTCTTACCTCTGACCAGAATTCCATTTCTACTGAAGCAAGTGCTTTGTGCCAAGGAAGGGCCCAAGAGCAAAGCTGCTCCTGAATTCCCCACCTCCACCACAGGCCCTCAGGAAGACATCAATTAGTTACCTGGCTTTGATCACACACTTGGATCAACCAAGAAGGAAAGAGGCCAGAGGACATTCTGTCCTTGTTTATCATAAACCACTCAGGCTTGGGAAAGGAGTGCTCCTTGTCTGGAGGGCTGTGCTTCTCTGGCACTTCAGATACTTGGCAGAGGAGATGCTCTTAGAGCAAGGGGAAAGGTCTATTACATATTTTATGAGTCCAAGCCTGTCCCCATTCTACAACTGAGTAACTCAATTTAGAGACCCAGCCCACACGTTTTGGCACTGTTCAAAACAAATCTCCTAATCCAAGGAGGACAAACCCCAAAAGGAAACTAACCAATCCCCTATGTAAGTGTGAGGACAATGGAGCTGTCTGGGAACAAGTATTTTGATGATCACATTTCCTTGTGTAAGCCCAGAGAATAACGTAGAAGCAGATGGTCGAAGATTTGTCACAGCCTACACTAAGAGTTAAATTCCCCTCTTCTAACGCGATGGAAAATTCAAGATCAGGTTCTCTTTACCCTTAACATCACTGAGAAAAAGGATTTATAAGGAAGCATCTGAGGTCCCTCTGAAGAAGCCAGTTCTCCAAAGAGGAGAGTTGTCCATTCTCACCGAGGCTGCTCCTCCTAGGAAGAGGAGACACAAATGGTCCCTCAGGGCAAGCAGGCAGCTGAGGGGCCTCCCTCCTTACATCCCTCCTGGCATTAGGTCCCCCATGAGAAAGGACACAAAGCCTCGACTCTGGTTCCACATTATCCCATTCATTTCTTCTGGACCTTAGGATGACTGTGTTCAGTTCTGGGCCTCATGGTTCAGGAAGGATGTTGATAAACTAAAAGGCGATCAGAAGGGAGCAGACAGAGTGGGAAAGGGCCTCAAGGTCATGATGCCCTAGATAGGCAGTTTGGTCTGGAAGAGAGAAAGGCTGATGTTATGTGGCAGAGAAATTAGATAAGTCTTGACCTTTACAGAGAACAGAAGTAGGAGTGATAGGTGGAAGTGGAAAATTGGGCCAGATGTCAGGAAGAAAGAAACAAAGAACCAGCTATCTAGCAACTACATCCCAAAGTGGAAAGAGCTGCTCTGGGAGGGACTGGGTTTCCCCTTAGTGGGAAAGCTGTATGACCTTGGGCAGCCATTTATCCTGCTGTGGCCTCAGTTTCCTGATCTGTAAGAGATTAGATTGTGCAGTTGACAGATATGTTGCAGTGGGGATTCTTCTGGAGACTAGGTTGGAACAGGAGGCTTCTGTGAGCCTTTTTGACTCTGAAATTCTGTAACTCTGTCAGCCTTATCCCCTATTTTATTTTTCAGTTCTTTTTCAGTCCTGTTTGACTTTTTGTGACCTACTCCACTTGGGGTTTTCTTGTCAGAGAGACTGGTTTTGCCATTTCCTTCTCTAGTTCATTTTACAAATGAGGAAACTGAGACAAACGTGACTTGCCCAGGGTCACACAGCCAGGAAATGTCCGAGGCTGGATTTGAACTCAGGAAGAGGAGTCTTCCTCACTCCAGGCCTGGTACTCTATGTACTATGGCATCCCTTAGCTATCTCATCTCCCTTTACCATCCCAAACTTTGACTCAACAAGATGCTGTCCAGGGAATCCCCAGTAAAGATGGAGTTTTCTTGCTGGAACTTGGATATGCTAAATTCTAGAGCATCCTATTAATGGATTATTATTGACCCTTCTTTTTCTTTTTGCTGTGACCTACCTGGTGCAACAGGAAAATATCCTGGTTCTAAAGTCATAGAGTCTGAGTATCAATCCTACATCTGCACTGAAGAGCTTGGGCAAATCACTTACTTTCCCTTTTTGCCTTGGGTTCCTCATCTTAAAATTCAATATCCTTTGGTGCTTCAAAGTCTATGATCTATGAAATAAAAACATCCTACCAAGGCCTAGGGACTACCCTCCTCTCTGTCTACTGACACGCAGTTGCATCTTCCCTTCTTCTGCGATAGACACCCAATAGTAACCTTTGCAATGAATCCTCTTCCTTTGTCCCCACTCTCCCATGCTACATCCCCTCGATGCATCATTTTGGATCATGTCTTCCCTTCTGTGAATTAACACTTCAGAATAATAAAACTTTGGCTTCAAGCTTTCATGGGTGATCTGAATGTACATGAAACTATCTTTAAGTCATGAAATAGGGCTCAGAGTAAATTAAATTTGCACACTCATTTGTCACCTTGAGGCCATGTCCATCCTCATTTGACAACATGGCTGAAAACATCATGCTAAAAAGCATGGGAGCGAACACATAGCTCTGTTTTACTCCATTGGTGAGTGGGAAGGCATGAGAGCACTGTCCACTCTTCAGAACCCTGGGCAAGCAAGCCACTGATGAACTTCTCTGGGCAACCAAATTTTGATGTAATTTTCCATAAGCCCCCATGACTGACAGTATCAAAGGCTGTGGTCAGATCTACAAACCTTGTGTACAGACCTCTGTTCTGCTATTGGCATTTCTTCTGGAGTTGTTTGGCAGCAAACACCATATCAACTGTTCTTCAGTCCTTTCTGAAGCGACACTAGCTCTCAGGTAGATTACCATCTTCCAGGTGAAGGATCAGCCTATTAAGGAGGCCTTACTTGAACTAAATTGTCAAGCATTCAAACTATACTTCAAAAATCACAACTCCGAAATTCACAGTGTTTGAATGCAAAAGGTATGCTGGCCAAAAAGACTATTTTTATGGAGAATTGCATGGGGTAGGTGATCACATGGTGGTCAGATGAGGCAATACAAGGGCACTCTCAATGTCTCTCTCAAAAACTTTGAAATGGATTGTGTGAGATGGGAGACACAGGACTGCTCAGCATGGCATGCCCACATCAGAAAAGGTGCTGTGCTCTATGAGTAAAACAGAATTGAAACAGCTCAAAGTAAAGATAGGATGTGCAAATTTAGTGTAACCACCCCAAATGTTCACATGGACTACCTGTGCCCAAACTATGGTAGAGCATTCCAAGCTCATATTGGTCTGATCAGCCACAGTGGGACACAATGAAACTTGACTTTAACGTAGTGATGTCATTTTGGTCCTCTTTGAAAACGAAGGACAACAACCATACCATACAATATCAACCATTTGTCACCCCACAAATATTTGGAGTTTTGAGAAATAATTGACGGAAGTACCCAGTAAACATGCCAGTGAGATGCTCCCTTTGAAGATCCAGGAAAGCTGTTCTTAAGTAAGCTGAAAATAACAAGTTAGAGACTGAATTTTAAATTTCAAAGGTTTTCATGTTTGTTTAATGATCATGGTTTTTATTACTAGAACTCCAGCTTCCAGGAATAAGAAAGTGATACTGCTCTGCTCTCTCAAAACATATCTGCATGACTGGCTTCAGATCTGGGCACTATAGTATAGGTAAGACATGGAAAAATTAGAGAGTATCTAGGGCAAGTGGAGAAGTGAAAGTCATTGAGCCCATGTCTATAACAATGAGTGGAAAGAACTGGAGTTACTTAGGCTAGAGAAGAGATAACTCAGTGATGATGTGAAAAGTCTCTTTAGGTGCTTGAAGGAGGGGTTAGAATTGTTGTTTGACCAGGAAAAAAAGGTAGATTTTGCAAAGGGGCAGATGCAACCTCAATGGCATGGGAAGCTTTCTAATGGTGTAATCTGTCCCCAAACAGAAGGGGCTGCCTTGGAAAGAGATGGGATGTGGCCAATGCATTGGAGTTGTGTTATCTGAAGCAGAGATTGAATGCTTGACATTTCAGTTTGAGAAATGACTTCATTGTCTGGTATTTTATTCTACCAGATGATCTTCAGAATCTTCCTAAGGCAATTCAAATGGAGGAGATTCAGTTTCCTGGTATGGCACTGGTATGCTATCCAGGCTTCACAGGCATACAACAATGTGGTCAGCACAATGGCTCTGCAGACCTTCAGTTTGGTAGTCACTCTAATACCTCTTTTCTCCCATACTTTCCTTAGGAGCTTCCCAAACACTGAGCAAGCTTTTGCAATGTGGGAGTCAACCTCTTTCTGAAGGTGTACTTCCCCAGAAGGTAAGTGAAATTATCCACAGCATCCAAAACTTCTCCATTTGCTGTAACTGATGGTTCCACATATGACTGGTATGGTAGTGGCTGTGTTTTCTTGGTATTAAATTGTTAGGTTAAAATTAGCACAAGAAGCAGAGAATTGATCTATACTTTGCTGCATCTCAACTTCAGAAGCTGCTTTGAGTGCACAATCATCTGCAAACAGAAAATCATGTACCAACACTGCCCCCACTTTGGTCTTGGCTTGTAGCCTTTTTAAATGGAAGAATTTACCATTAGTATGGTAGTTGACATTGATGCCATGTTCATCCTCATTGAAGTAGCATGGGAGCCAGCACACAGCCCTGTTTTACTCTGTTGGTGACTGGGAAAGCATGAGAACATTATCCATCATCTAGATTCAGGATAAGCATGCCGTCATGAATTTGATGTACAATGCTGATAAAATTTTCCAGGCAACCAAATTTTGACATAATCTTCCATAAGCCCTTATGACTGACAGTGTCAAAGTCCTTGGTCAGATCTACAAACGTTATATACAGACCTCTGTTCCTGCTTCTGGCCTTTCTCCTGTGGTTGTATGACAGCAAACACCATATTGACCATTCCTCAGCTCTTTCTGAAGCCACCTGGCTCTCAGGTAGACGATCATCTTCCAGGTAAAGGATCAGCCTATTAAGGATGATCTTGGCAAGAATCTTGCAACCAATGACTAAGAGAGAGAGCACCCTGCTCCATGATTGTCACAGGACAATCTATTTCCTTCACCTTTATAGAGAAGGACAATGGAGGATTCCTTGAACTCCTGGGGGATATAGCCTCTTGCCATATAGCCTAGAAAATCTCAGTCAACTTTTATATGAGCAACGGACTCCCTACCTTGTAAATCTCAGCTGGAATAGAATCAACAACAGGTGCTTTGCCACACAAAGGAGTCTAATGGCATTCAAAACCTCTTCTTCAGTTGGAGCTTCAGCTGGGGATGGATTAACTTCAACTTGACGTAAATGGTCAGTGGTCTCAGCATCGATTGATGATGGTCTGTTGAGAACACTATGGAAGTGTTCAGCCCATCTCTCTAGGATCATATTCTTATCACTTATCAATGAGCTTCCATCAGCACTGAGTAGATGAGATCCACCATAGATCTTTAGCCCATAAATAGCTTTCAGGGTATCATAAAAGTGTTTTGGATTATTATTATTAGTGTAAAACTGAATTTCATCTGCCTTCTTGCTGAGTCAAGTATACTGCATCTCTCTAAGCTTGCTGGTCCTTTACTTTTGATGGAATTAAATGTTGCCTTCTTAGAACTGGATGAACTATCCTGCTAGTAAACCCTGTGGAGTTCTTATTTTTCTGTTAGTATCTTCTGAATTTCCCCATCATTTTCATCAAACTAGTTTTGGTATTTGTGAGTGTTCTAAACCAGATGAGCAAATGCAGTGCTGTACACCAAATCTCTGAAAGCTGCTCACTCCTTTTCTGCTCTAGTGTTGCCAACTGTGTGTTGGCTCCACTTTTTCTTCAAATTAGCAACAAGCTGTTCCCACTTAGAGAAGATCTTTAAACTGTTGACATTAATTCTTCTGGTAGTGATTTTGTGTTGGGGATGCCATTTTTGTTGAATGTTAATATTTAGCTTGGAAAGGATAAGTCTATGATTGGTCCAGCACTCTGCACCACACATTGCCTTCATCACTTTCACACCCTGTATGTCTCTTGTCTTTACACTCACATAGTCTATTAAATGCCAGTATTTACTGCAGGGGTGTACCCACCAAATTTTATTGAATTTAGATAAATGGAAGACAGTGTGGGTGATGAGAAGGTCATGAGATGAACAAATCTTCAGTAGTTAGTGATCCAGTGCTGTTGCTCTTTGCAATTCCATGTAATGCTAATGTGATATCTACATTAGCCACTAAGGATGTGCATGCGTATTTCCAGGGTAAATTTGTAAAATATAAACTCTCTTCCTCAAAGACAAAACCAAGGCATTTATTCAAACACGAGAAAGCCAAATCCATCATAATAACAAATAAATCTATACACACTATCAATGCAGGAAGCACAGGCCAGGGCTGGGCACCTTCTCTAGCCCTTTCCTCACACTAGGAGGTGAGCAGTGCCATCCTTCAAAGGCTGCTCAGACACCCAGGGGGCTGCCAAATCCCACTTCTACTTCCAGTGAGAAACAGCCCTAGGGCCTGGGTCACCTGTGTGCAGGGCTGTGACTACAGCTCCCAGTGTATCCACACCTGCTGGTTCATCTCTTGGCTGTCATCATAGAACTTTGAGAGAAGTCAAATAGTAAAATGATGTGGGTGATGTCTTTTGATTTGTGCATAAATTGGATTTAAGTGAGGCAGAGTTGCACCAAGTCTTTGCTCTCACTCTCTCCTCCAGAGTCATCACAGTTCAGTGGCAGAACAGAATCAAGATGACTGGTGATGGCTCCAGGTGCAGTGGATGACCTTGCTATCTTCTCTGTCTAACCAAACTCTAAGTAATTCCCTACAGTATCTGCTTCAGCTGCCTTCGTGGCTGTTGGAACAAATTGTTCTCATCTACCCATTCCACCTGGGGAAGTCTTCCTATGCTTGGGGTAAACTCCCCCTAACTCACCAATGGGTTTAAGACCCCTCCGTCACCCTCAACCTGGTTTAGCTCATCTGCCAAAATAGTTTACTGGGGTGTGACCTCTGTGCATGCCACAGCTTCTAGGAGCCACAGGTGAGAGGTGAGTAGAAGAGATGGACACCAAAGGTGGAAAGTAGTCCTGAAAAAGAATTTGGCAGCTTTTACACCAGAGGCACTAATCTTCTCTGAAGACACCCTTGAACCCATGAAACTCATACCAATGGAGCCTGACAGAATTGAAGGGTGGAATTTCTATTGGTCCTTCAATAAAAGCCTGCAATTTGGACTCAAAAGTGTAAAGTGACCCCACTCACTTTACTGACCTTGCTGACCTTGAGAAAAAAGATACTGAAGAAGCCCAGGACAAAAGGAACCTTGTCCCATCCTTAGAAATCTAGCTCCCAATTCCTCAGAAGATCAGTGACGAGAAATCCTATTCTGAAGGACAGAGCTCCCACTTTGTACCCTGTGTGGTACAAGGCTCCATGTAAGGTGAAGGCTGTCATAGCTTGTCTTAAAAGGAAGATTTCAGAGACCTTCTCCAAGAAATACTGGTCAATGGCATCATTGGAAAATCCAGCAGCTCTTATGAATCACTCATAGTGGTAGTGCCCAAGAAAAAGGGAAAGATATTGATAGGTATTTGTTACTGAACTTTGAACAAAAGACTCCAACGGACTAGGTGCAAGACACTCTGGATTGTCTGCTAGGCAGCCAGTGATTTTCAGTCTGGGACTTGCCTAGTGGATACTATCAATCAGTCAGTCAATCAGTAAGATTTATTAAACACCTACTATTTATGAACCCCTATCAGATTCCTATATCTGACTGATAAAAGGAAAAGACTGCTTTCCTAGTCCAGGGACTTAGATGTTGGACCAGCTAACTCATACAAGGTCATTAAGAGACTGGGCAGTTTTACAGTTTACAAAAGAGCCCCAGAGAATCCAGGGGGTCCTATAAGGACTATTTATCACAACCACCTCATACCTATAGGAAAGCTGGTTGGACTTTCCAATAAGCAGGGACACTCATCTGAGAAAAGGCTGAAAAAGAGACCACCAGCTGTAGAAGATTTTCTGATCCAGATATGGGCATTGAAAGTGATGGAGCCAGTAATGGAAACTCTATGTACAATTAGAGGGCAGGAGAATTTAATCTGGAACTAGATCCTATCACTCCCCACACTGCTATAGAAACTCATAGGGTATAGATGCAACTCGCAGAGCCTGAACAGACTGACAGGCAACCTGGAATGGTGGCCAGACCAGGTGTAGACACAGGTCTAGAATGATTCTGAGGGTCAGCCCACACCAACTGCTAGAGTTGGGACAGGAACAGAGAGGTCAGCCAGTGACAGGAGAACCAGGTGCACCAGATGAAGTTAAGATGTTGTAGGTAAACTTGAAGACGGATTTCTACCTGTCTCTATATGACAGGTGAGATAACCTCATGGAAGAGTGCCCTGCATGTGACTACATATTTTTATTGCTGTACATGTAAATGACTTCAGAGTTTCCCTCTTGTTAGAATCTCCTCTATTGCCCTTCCCCTCCCCCTCCTCCTCACACTGGATCTGGCAAGATCTTCTGGTCTTTGTACACATTCTCATTGCTGCTCTTCAATCCATTCTGAGTCTTCATGACCCCATTTGTAGTTTTCTTGCCAAAGACACAGAACTGGTTTGCCATTTTCTTCTCCAGTTTATTTTATAGATGAGGAAACTGAGGCCAACAGGGTTACGTGACTTGCCCGTAGTCACATACAATGTGAGTGTCTGAGGCTGAATTTGTATTCAGGTCTTTCTGATTCCAGGCCTGACACTCTATCCACTGCACCACATCGCTGCCCTTATGCACATCCCGCCCCTGTCCCCTTAAGACTTTGGACATATTTTGAAGTTTCTGATTTTTTTCCTTTACAAATTCATTCCTCTCATGGGCACATTTGTGAATTGTGGCCACACCCACGACCGAGTAGAGTTGTTTACTTCTGAGAGCACTTTTTTTTTTTACCCGCCCACATTTTTGCGTAGTTTTTCTTTTCTCTTTAACTGTCTCGGGAGTTCTTGGTCAAAGGGCAAAACAGTATTTGATATGTTCTCTGGAACTGGGGACTGCTGTTTGAGATCCGTGGTGATGATGAACACAGACTCCGTGATGGTAGGAACCCAAGTCTGGGGGCAGGAGGACAGGGATGGCCTGTCCTCCATCCCCCTCCCCTCTATCCCCCACACCCTCCCAAAGAAGAGGGAGGAGGGATTGCTGTAGCCTCGACTCCAGAAGTCAGGGAGGAGGATTCAGAAGAAAATACCGAGCCAGCTGGGGAGTCTCTCCCCGTTTCCTAAGTCTCGCTCTCTCTCCCTGGCTCCCCACTCCTCATGCCTCCGTCCAGCTTTTTCCTTCCTTCCCCTCGTCCTAATTCCTTGACACCCTGTGCCTCCTTCCCTCATTCCTCCCCCCCCCCACTGCTCTCCCACTCTCTCCATTCCTCTAGACTGGACACAAAAGGAATCCAAAGTACAGGTTCCTTCCTCTTGAATTCATTGATGGGAAGAGGGGGAGAACACTAGAGGGTCGGAGGAGGAAATTAAAAACATCCAAGGAGAGTAGAAAGAGAATAGGAAGGGATCTCTGAGATTCTGGAGACCAACCCCTTCCTGCAGTTGCTCCTGCAAGTTGTTGGTAAGGCATTTTTCAGTCATGTCCAGCTTTCCATGACCCCATTTGGAGTTTTGTTGGCAGAGGTCCTGGAGCGTGCATGGGATAAAAAGACCCTTATCCAAAAATCTTAAATAAATGAAGAGGGTTCTCAATAAGAACAGAAAGAAAAAGATTTATTACAATTCTGGAATAAGAGAAGCCCTTCCACCAGGTCGGGGAACCTCATGGAAGGAGGCAACTTACAGAAATTGAAGCACAATTTTTGTACCCTAACTCAGAGAATCCCACCTTCCCACTATACCAACTCTCCATTGGCTGGGAGGCGGGCTCACAATCTAAGCACAAAAAAACAAAACAAAACAAAAAACTAGACAAACCCCGGGAAATCTTCACCTGTCCCAACACAATTACCTCCTCTAATATCTAACTTAACTGCTAATGTGGCTTTAGAAAAGAGGGAGAAGGAGAAGCAGGAATTGGTAGCATTGATGTGGCAATAGTACAACAAAGGGGAGATTTGAGTAACTTCCAAGTTTCCTTTACAGCCCACGGCATTCTCACAAAGAAAGCTGGTAGCTGGTAAGGCGGGGGAAGCCAACTGACCGTCCACAAGCCCTGGATACCTGAAACTCAGGTATCCAGGGAGAGAGGCCTTATGGAAGGGAAATTTTATTTAGAAAATCCAATATTCCCCATATTTTTATTATGAAAAGTCTTCACAATCTCCTCATCTCACTCAAGTGGTTTGCCATTTCCTTCTCCAGCTCATTTTACAGATGAGGAAACTGAGGTGAAGAGGGTGAATTGACTTGCCCAGGGACACATGGCTAATGTTTGCAGCCAGATTTGAACTCAGATCTTCCTCATTTCTGGCGTGGTGATCTATCCACTGAACCACTTAGCATTTTACAGGTGAGGAAATTGAGGTCAAGAACAGTACATCATGCTGTCTCTCAACCCTCTCATTTTACAGATGGGGAAACTGAGGCCCCAAGAGGGTAAGTGGCTAGCCCAAGGTCATCTAGATGGTGAGTGACAAGGTCAAAATTAGAATCCAATTTTCCTGACACCATGGATCACATTCTCTCCTTCACCCTCCTTACATCCTCCTTTCCTTTCCCAAGATATTTAGCATGTTTATGACAACTCAACTCATCCCCTTCAAGGAGGCACTGGAGTGTACATTGGGAAAGTATGAGGTGGATGGGCAGTGCTGCCCCACCTGCCATCCAGGTAAGTCAGAAAGTTTCTTTCTCTGGAACAGATCACTCTCTTCCTCTGGTAAATGTCTGGCTGTTTCAGGCTCTCTTCCTTTCTTCATATATCCATTTGAATTCTAGAAACAGAAACTCAGAGCTTAGAGAAACAAAGGAGGGTATCTCAGAGGTTAGAGGAATCATGGCGGGTATCTCGCCCAATCTCTTTCCCAACATAGGAATCTCTTCTTGCATTGTCACTACCTAATAAGGCCGCTATTATCGTTTCTGGACAGGATGAATTTATTCAACTAGTAGGATTTTATGGAACGCCTCTTGCATGCAGAGTCTAGAGTTAAGCTGTAGTCTAAGGCTTTAAGGGGTTTAATGCAGGACTGTCTGGGCTGGAAGGAGGACATCTACGTGGTCATTGAGATAAGAAAAGAAGGGAGAAGTCCTCCAGGGCATACCTCTGATTTTCTTGGTCTTCTCCATGGAATTCAAAGCCAGGCGGGGATGTAGAACACTTATTCAGCAAATGCTGATGCTGGATAGATTTGTCACATTTGTCTAGATCCTTGTTTTCATTCAATTCGTTATGATTCCCTGTCCTTGACCCTTAGAATCTGCATGCCATTCGGATGTCCATGCATTAAGAGGTGCCCCTAATGGAATATCCTCCTTACCTCAGCCCTGTGGAACCGCTGAATGCCTTCAACAGAGATTTCAGATATCACCTCTCCAGAGGATCTTTTGTGATTCTCTCTCTTTTAAAAGAAATAGTTATATTTATTTTTAACATTAATTTAAAACAATTTTTGAGTTCCAATTTCTCTCCCTCCCTCCCTCAGCTCCTCCTCCACCTATTGAAAAGGGACACAGTATGATATCAATTATACATGTGAAGTCACACAGAAAATATTTGTGTATTAGATATGCTGCAAAGAAAGCAAGAAAATGAAAATGAAAAAAATATACTTCATTTTGCACTAAGAATTCATCAGATTTTCTTTCTCTGTCTTTTCTCTTTCCTTCTCTCTCTCTGTCTCCTCTCTGTCTCTCTTTGTGTCTGTCACTGTCTCCTCTCCTCTCTCCCACCCCAAATCACTCTATATATTTAGAATGAATTTGTATTTATTTATCTTTTTTCATACTGCATTCCCCTGCTTGAATAGAATCTCCTTGATGGCAGACACTCTTTGTGGTTTTTTGTCTTTTTATGCCCAAGGCCAAGCTGGTGCCTTACAGATTTGTTGTAGTTCAGGGTCTGACTTCATAATCCCATCTGGGGTTTTCATGACAAAAAAAAACTGAAGAGATTTGTCGTTTTCTTTTCCAGATCATTTTAACAGATGAAGAAAATGAGGCAAACAGGCTAAGTTTCTTATCCAAGATCACTCACCTAATAAGCATCTGAGGTCTGATTTACGCTCAGGTCCTTCTGATTTCAGGCCTGGTGCTCTATCCGCTGTGCTACTAGCTGCTCAGATTAAGTCTTGCAGGTAGGGAGAGTGCTTGATAAGTTTGTGCTGTATTTTATTGTGCACTGTGTCCTTAGGAATGTTATTCTGGGTAAAGTCGAAAGGACACAAACTTTGATTCTGTCTCTTGCACATTCAGTTTCACTCCTCATCAACCCATCTTACGTTTTCCCTTATCTCATGTCAGTGACCATGGAAACCAGCCTAGATGGGGCCAAAGATTCCACACCTACCTTGGTCTAAATTTACTTCATGTCAGAATGGGATGGGATCTTAGGGACCAGCTTGACTCCTGGAGCTCCCTGTCACTACATGTGTCACTTGGGCCAGTCACTTAATTTCCATATCTATAAAACAAAGGCTATACTTTTGTTTACTGATGTTATCCTCCTATGTTCCAAGGTCTCTCCTAGCTCTAACTTTCTAGATTCTAAGGACTCTCCCTCTTCTGACATTAAGGGTCATCCCTGCTCTGATAGTCTATGTTATGAGATCCTTTATACCTGTGACATTCTCTGTTCTAAGAGCCCTCTCACCTCTAACATTCTGAGTTCTAAGACTGCCCTTCCAACTCTGAATCCTATATTCTGAGATCTCTCCTATCTCTGACATTCTATGTTCTGGAGTTCTTTTTAATTCTGACATTCTAAGTGCTTGTTCTGAGGTCCCTTTCAGTCTGACAGTCTGGATTCTAAGGCTCTGAGGGTGGGGGTACAGATGTGTACTATCCTAATTTTTATAGTAAACCATAGCAAAACATCATAAGTGGCCTTGGTAGCTCCCTGGGTCTAGTCTAGGGTGCCATATGGTGGTGTCAGGGTGATCCTGGGGGGAGAGTGGGACTGGAAGGGAGTGGCTTCTTCAGGGAGGGGTCCTGTGCCTTGTTCTTGATGCTGATTCTCTGATATCATGAGGTTACAGGGTTCGTGAGATATGCAGTATAATGACAGGCACCATGTGTGTGCCATGTGATCCCGGGACCTACACAGCACACCAGAGTGGCCTGAAGGAATGTCTCCAGTGTAAAGTCTGTGACCCTGGTAAGAAGCTCTTCAGGGCCTTGGGGTCACCAAGAATTCTTGGTCTCACCCACAGCCCTCCCTCTCTCCTGGGCTCTGACCTGAGTCCTCTAGTTCCCTGGGATGTGGGAGCTGTGGCCAGAGAAAGACATCAATCTTGGACCTATTCAGACAAGATAGGGTGAGGGGAATTCAGCAAACCATAGAGCAGGAGTTGGACCAGGTTAGAAGGAGAGGCAATGAGAATCCTGTGCTGGCAGTTGGGCAGCCTGGGTTCCATTCCAGGCTCCTTGTTGTGTGACCTTGGATAAGTCATGTCCGTTCTTTGCATCTCAGTTTGTCTGTCTATAACATGAGGACTTGGGTTAGTTTCTAAGGTCCTAGGACACGAGAAACAGGATAGATTTATCACCCTCTCACACAACAGTAGAACACAGACTATCCAAGCCAGAATGGACCTCAGAAAGGAGGACTTAAAATGTCAAGAATTCTGACGGGGCCTATCAGCAGATCTGGTCCTCAGGAACTTGTGAAAGAGGCTGTTAGTCCCTAGAGTCATGCCAGCTCCTTAAATGTACCCATCTACATCTTCCTGACCCCTGGCCATTGGAATAAGATGACCTGTTGTTCTCTCTTTACTACCCAAAACCTCTCCCTATAACCCCCAGCTAGACTTGTCCTCCCCAGCCATGCTCCGGCATTTTCAATTATCTTTCCATTTTTCTGCTCCTTTCTGCCCTCAGTTGCCTGCCAAAGAGGAATTATGCTAGGCAATTAATTCACGCTAGATTGTTGGATGACTGCTGATGTTGCCCTTTCCTAGGGTATATAAAAAGTAGCTTCTTGTTTACTTAAAGGCATGAATTTCTCAAGAGAAATTTTCACCCACAGTGATAGGAGGATGGTTTTCAAGAACAAAGGACATGCCCTCCCCATGATCCTACCCCACTTTACCCTTGAACTCCAGGTGAGTCAGGGCTGCATCAAGCTGGAGAAGGGGATGTGTCTCTCTGCTGGTGGGGGGAAGGGAGAGAAGGAAGGCAGGTGAATGCTGAGTGGTAGAGCTGGCCCTGCTGTCATCTCATCTACTTTGACTTCAGTATTCTGGAACTTAGACTTCTCTATTTGAATAGGCTGTTTTGCATAACTGGGAAATCTTCTTAAGCATGTCACATCTCTTATACTGTAAAGCACTGGGGACCCTTCTTACTCCCCCATTTCCTCTTTTCTTCCCCCAGGGACTGAACACCTGTCCCCTCAGGGTCTATCTCCTCCATAGCCCCTATGGAAGGGATTACAAGATAACAGATCCAGAGTTGGAAAGGACCATAGAGGTCATTTCATCCAGGACCCTCATGTTACTGAAGAAGCTGACTCCAGAGAAGCTGTGATCTGTCCTAAGTCACAAAGCAGCCAAGAGCAGAGTCAGGATTTGAACTCAGGTCCCAAGACTGCAAATTAAGAACTTGCTTACAGCTTTTCATTTTTCCCTCCTCCAGTCTCACAAACATCACTTTTTAGAGTTTGAAGAGGTTTTCACACCCATTATTGACACCAGGTGATATACCAGGTGAGTTAACCTGGGTTCAAATCTCAGCTGTGCCATTATGTGTCTGTATGATGTTGGGCAAGCCAGTCAAGAAATATTCATTAAGTACCTAGTATGTGCCAAGCACTGGGCTAAGTGCTGGAGATCTAGAAAGACCCTTGAGAAGCTCATAATCCAATTGGGGAGACCCCATGAACCACCTCTGTACAGACATGATGGGGGTAGGACAAAGTGGAAACACTCTCAGAGGGAGGTGCCAGCATTAAGGGGAATCAGGAAAAGGTAACTAACTGTTCTGGGCCTGCATTTGCTTGTCTTTACAGTGAGAG